>WTSP01021758.1:42300-59338 GCA_025331215.1 Actenoides lindsayi | reverse complement strand
TCACCTAGGGCAGTCCAAACAGAAACATATCCAGGCAGGTTTTAAAAGTCCCTAGACAAGAAGACTCCACCAGCTCTCTGGGCAGCCTGTTCCAGTGCTCTGACACCCTCACAGTAAAGTTGTTTTTCCTCACATTGAGGTGGAACTTCTTGTGTTCCAGTTTGTGACCATTGCCCCTCATCCCATCACTGGGCACCTCTGAAAAGAGACTACTTGACACCCACTCTTCAGATATTTATAAATATTAATAAGATCCCCTCTCAGCCTTCTCCAGGCTAAAAAGCCCCAGGTCTCTCAGCCTTTCCACATAAGAGAGATGTTTCAATCCCTTAATCATCCTCGTACCCTCTGTTGGACTCTCTCTAGCAGTACCCTGTCCCTCTTAAACTGGGAAGACCAGAACTGGACACAATACTCCAGATGGCATCTCACTAGGGCAGAGTAGAGGGGGGGGGAGGAGCTCTCTCAACCTGCTGGCCACACTCTTCTTTATGCATCCCACGATATCACCGTCCTTCTTGGCCACAAGGGCACATTCCTGTTCCATGGAAACACTTATTCCTGTTCCATGGAGACACTTATTGTCTACCAGCACTCCAAAGTCCTTCTCCATGGAGCTGCTTTCCAGTAGGTCACCCCTAACCTGTACTGGTACATGGTGTTGTTCCTCCCCAGGTGTAGGACTCTACCCTTATCCTTGTTGATCTTCATTAGGTTCACCTTTGCCCAGCTCTCCAGTCTGTCCAGATCTCACTGAATGGCAGCACAGACTTCCGGTGTATCAGCCACTCCTCCCAGTTTTATATCATCAGTAAACTTGCTGAGGGTACACTCTATCCCTTCATCCAGGTCATTGATGAAGGTGTTGAATAAGACTGGACCCAGAACTGACCCCTTTAGCTGTTGACTGCTGCTGCGTCAGGAAATTAAGCAATGAAATATCCCATCAGGGCTGGGCAAAACACCAGCACAATGTTACCTGTGGTTCTGTCAGAAAATTAGTTAATGGGGCCTGAACTTTCTTCAAAAGCTGAGCAGTTTTGTGACTCACAAGCTAATGGAGATACCACCAATCCTTCTTCTAGTTGGGTAGAAACAGTTATATTATAGCAGGTTTGCAGAAGCCATCAAATGAATACTCAGTAGACCCAGGTGCTACTCCTTAGTAAGAAAATAAAAGACTTGGTCTTTTCTTGCTGAGGAAATCCTATTTGTCTGATCTAATTGTCTGCAGTAAATATGTTTACACACAACCTGTACAGCAACTAAGCTTGCTGCTTTTTAGGACAACTTTATTCTGTAAGACTCTTTGCCTTAAAATGGTTGACTCAATCCCCTTATTACTTTGATTTCCTCTGGCGAAGGCCATGTTCCTTCCACAAAAATTATATCCACAATATATCTGGGAATATATTCTCAGAATGTTCTGATTCTCTGTAGTTTAGAGTTATGGTCATTTGCTTTCAAATTAGAAAATGAAAATATGGACACATAAGTTAAAAATGTGAAGAGATCTTCATAGATGCAATCTTTCCTTTGAAGGAAAAGGAAAAGAAGTGGAGAAGATACCCAGTGGGATTTACCAGTGACTTTTTCCTTATATTATTCTGCATCATAAATCCATGTGCTTGCAAATAAAGTACACTGAGAGGTAACATCATCCAGAGGGAATAATACTGAAACAATGGTTATGGATTTCCAGAAGAAAAATTTCTGCTTCCAGCAAGGTCAGGGTCCTGTTATTGGGTGATGAAAATAGTAATAATTTGAATTTTATCTTCAACAATGCAGAAGATAACCCCCTCCCAAACCACCTTCCAGTTTCATCTTTTCATAGAGTGTAGAATAATAATGTAAAAAAATATGCATTTATTAAATCAAAAGAATCACCTAAGTATTCCAAGTGGTAGAAATGTATAGAAAGTTCCCAGATAACTGTTACTGTCTTTCAAACAAAAACACTTTCATGGCAGGCAAGAGAGATTAACTTTACAGCTTTGCTCTATTCATTTCCTCCAGTGTTCCACAGGAAAATATAAACAAATGATTACTCATTCAGTCCTGCATATACCATCAAACTGATCTTTTGTAGTAAGTGACTGAAAAAAAAAAATCCTGGAAGGTTGAAGTCTCTCCTCACCTTGAGAAAAAGAAGATAAACCAAGAGCTTCAGGTTATCTTTCAGTAAATATTAACATTTTGACATGGTTTGGTTTAAGCTAGTCACTTCTCCACAAAACTTTCTTTGAACCTTCAGGGTTCAAACATTTAACCGTGTGACAGTGACTGACCTGAGTTCTTCCCCATTCACTTTGATATGAGATATATTCCTGTGGACTTTCTATGAAAAAAACATCTTAGTCTTCTTTGATTCTTTGGTATGCTGGACCTTTATGTCAGATAGCTGTGGTACTGGCCTCCAGGAGTGCAACTTTGAGTCTCTTAATATGTTTGTGTGAGAAAATTCCTCATCTTTAGATTATCTATAGGGGTTTGAAAGAAAAATTAAAAATACATTTACATTTCCCAGCGCAGACAACATAGTTACAAATGTCTGTAAAAACACCACCAAGGAAGGAAAATAAACCAAGCTGAAACTAGTTATTCAAGATGAAATGATGGTAGTCTCTCCCATCAGTGGGAGATCCTGGCCTGATTTTCTTAGGAGTTCCTGCTTACTCTCATCATCTTGTATCTCGGGCTGTCCTCCTCAAAGGAGTACATATTAGCAGAGTATCTATGAGTGTTTCTATCCAGTCCACTCAGATACGATTTTCTTCTCTTTCTCCAATTTCTTTTGCCTTTAACTCGTTCAGGCAAAGAGCAGTGTCAAAAATTACTAAATGAAGGATGGATTCACCTTTTTAAATACCTAGATACTCTGTTGGCAGATAAGGTCTCTTTGCTCTGTTGATGATTTTACAGTTTAGCAAAGGTAACCCCCTGGATCTCCATAATCAAAATGATGAAGTGCTCCATTCACACAACTTACATGAAATTGCTTACTAAAAAATACTATTCCTAAAATCACTGCAGTGAATTTAGGGCATTGGGCACTATTACTAATACTTGTCTGAGATGTGATCTGTAAAGTGCTAACAGGTTTTAGGCTAACATTCAAAATACTTTTTCAAGGAATAACTTAATAGCAGTGCACACATAAACAGTAAGCGTTGGAGCTTAGCTGCATATCTCTCTGTGTACACCTGAAGGCTTGCATACAATGTATTAAGCAGGGAGACTAATTATTAGCTTCCATTATTAGTATTTTTGTAGTGAACCTCATGGAAAAATTATGCCTAGATTATGTCTGTATTTACAAATTGTAGAATTTAGCTAATTAATTAAACTAAATGCCTATGCTAAGTAACTTGCCTCTAATTTACTGCAGAATTTGCAATGCTTTTATTTGGTTTCAGGGCATTTCATTTATGGCATGTTGGTTTAGCAAGAGCACCTCTGAGTTTCTGTATAGGTTCTGAAAGCCATACTGCAAACAATGTGTTATTGTTTCTTTGTTTTGCACCTGCATGCATTTCATTTATCTGTCTCTTTTCTCTTTTCTTTTGTGAACAAGCTACAGCTGCACACCTCATAAGCTGGTGATATAGAGTCACTTAGGAAACATTCATGAATTCATAACGTGATCAAATATTTTAATAGAACTGCCTCAATGTATCTAAAATCTATAGTATATATGGATGTATAGTAAGGTGTTAGCACAATTTCTAAAGAATTAGTTGTCCAGTTTTCCTATTACCTGCCTTACAGGACATCACAGAAGGCAAATTCACATAAGAACAAGCAGAGAGGACTTTTAAGGTACTACCACCAAAATTTTTTCTCCTATTCACTTTATTATTGAAAAGGAGATATTTTTTTGTTGGATTTTGAGAACTTCCTAAAATTTTCTCTAAAGAGAATTGTCTTGTTATTCTTCTTTCTGCATTTCTACATGCCATACTATGATTCACACTCAAGATTTGGTGGCTTTTGTCGTTTTATCGGGTCTGTGGAGCATTTGAATGGAAAAGGTCTCTTGGGCTAGACTGCAGAAAAGATCATTGATATTGAAATTGCCATATGAACAGCACTTAAACAGTTATAATCCAAAACTGACCCTAATTTCAACCTCAAGGAAAATCTCCCTGTATCTTGACAGTGATATCTGTCTTCCTATCTGTCTCGCATCTGAAGAAGATTTTGTCTCCTACAGTCTCCAGATGACTCAGAAAAAACACCTGAGTGTGCTTCTCAGACCTGTGCGAAATGAGCTCCCCATAAAATGCAGTAGTGGTCAACATTCGGTTTTGACCTATCTTCTTCTTTCCCTTTGCTGTTACAAAATGCACCCAAGAGAAAGGAGATTTTTCTGTTTCACATCTTCTAGCAGTCTGGCTGGGTTTTTTTAAATCGACGTTTCACTGACGCTGATTTTTATGGGTTTTTGAATTTATTTTGGTTTTTTTTACTTCATTGATGTGTTTATTAAGTGCAGGAAAGGCGTAAAATCAACAGTGCTGCAAATTTCAGCTTTGTACTGTAATCTTTCCTATTAATTTTAGTTGCTTCTGTGTTACCTCAAAGCTTTAGAAAACCTTCAGTGTGTGCAGGAAGACTAAACATTAGCAATCCAAGGTCCCTCAAAACTAGCACATCATAATTACTTCAGCTTCATTGTGTTAAGTGCAATATACCTTTATAGTGAATTATATAATCACTTTTTTTTTCCTTCCAGAATCTGCTTATTTTTTCCAGTGTCAGTTGAACAGTACTCTCTAAACAGACAAACAAACAAACAGGAAAAACAGTCACTATTGTAGTTTGGTTTCATCTTGAAATGTGTGGTTTGAGGTTTTGACTTATAAATATCCCTATCTTGCTCTAAATACAAAATATTCGTGTCCTCATAAACTTTTCTGCGCTGCTCAGCAGTGTAGCAGCCAAGTGCTTCGCAAACAAGATGTGATGAATTTATATTGCTAAAGTCATCCGAGTGAGGTATGTGATTTAGACCCTTCAAAGGGAGAAGAAAACTACAGCCCCCACTGATTTCAGTTGCAACTGTGAGCTGTTTTAACAGCTCAGACTTTCAGGTTTCAAGTAAGGTTCCCAGAAAACAGGAACACATAAATTCTGTCTGCCTACAAGAACATGTTTGAAACTACTGGATTGCTGGAGAGAAGCAGCCAAGTGAAAATCCAGTTTTTCAGCACTACATCCAATCATCTTTCATTTAAAAGATGATACCAAGCCTTTGTTAATACCCGTTATTATTACAGTGGTGCTACAGACAAATGTATCTCCGTGGATCTTGGAGATCGTTCATCTTATGTTCTGATAGGAGAGAATTCTCAGGGTGCAGTGGGATCACATGGTTAATGCTTATGCACAGCTGATGTGAAGTGCTAAGGCACAAAGATAGCTGTGAATCTGACTTTCCTCAGGTGTTAAACTCGGGACCTTGAAACATTTATGTCTTGCTGCCACCTGCATATTATTTCCTAGTCCCTTTGTGATTGACAACTTTTTGCTTATAGGAAATACTTTTTTTCTGTTAATTCCATTCCAAAGAGTTCTAATTCATCACCATTTTTTTCTAGTGTTAGCATGTTTTTAGTCAAGTAATTTGTCTACTAAAAATACAGCGCAGGACTAAATAAAAGTTCCCACAGAACTGAGTTGAATTCAGAATACATTTTGGTCCTATATATAGGGGAGGAAGTGTTTTGGTAAGTTTTTAATTTATTTTTTTTGTCTGTAAAGTAAATAGATTCCCCCCCCCCCATGTAAAAAGATTAATTAATATTAATAACCTAGTATTTATTAGGATAGAGGATTTAGTCCAAAATGATCTAAAAAATCCTGTATTTAGTCAAACAAGATCTTTACTTTGGCAAAATGATGTTGTTTCTATTCTTCTTGGTTGAGGAAAAAAAAACAACCAACCAAACAAAAAGCCCCAACTTCAAGTAATTTCCTCAGTTCTTGCTCCCACCTATTTTCACTCCTCCTCCCCTCCTTAGGTGTCTTCTAGTGCTCGGTTCTACACTTGCTTGTCCCAGTCTGATGATCTGCTGTTGTCTTTGTTTCTTTATTCTCTGACTCCTGCCTGGGTTCTTCCTCTCTAGGCATGTTACTGTTATGGATAGTCATCAAATCACCTCTTAGCAGCTGGAGTCAAGAAGTGACTCAGAGAATCTAAAAAAGCATCTCCCTTCCCTTAGTAGAACACATCTTTAACTTCCTCATGGAGTGCTATGAATACGGTGAATTATCATGCAGTGGTTGTGCAAGTCCTGCACAACACAGGAATATAGTCTGGGAAGGCAGGTCTTTGCAGAATTTAGCTGCTACATTCTCATCCACGTTACTTCAGCATAGGCAAACTGAATTTTTATGGTTTTATAATACAGGAAGATCTTTAGGAAATCTGGAAAAAGCAGATCTCTGACTCCAGTCACTCCTCTTTTCAAGTTTTGTGTTCTGCTGCAGATTTTGGGACTTCTGTGTGAAGCTCTGAGTTTAACATGACATAACATATTTCTGTCTGACTTTCTTCTTAGAAATGATTGAGCCATTTTTGCCTGAGAGTTGTCTAAAAAAGTTTCATGTGGGATGTATGGCCTTCAAAATGTTGATGATATTGGGTTTAGTTTTGCCAAAATTAGTTGTTAGCCAAATGAAAAAAAAATAAAAATGAGAATATTATAAACTTAGAGGTAGCAATGCTTGACAGAGAAATTCTTTCCTGATTACTTGAAAAGCTAGACACACTTTCACCCGAGATAATGACAGGATGACTCAAGTGCTTCCTGTAGTAGTTTACATCTTTTGAGACGAAAAAGAAACTGTATGACGACTCCAATTACAGAGGGAGTTTTTGTTTTCCTGCACTAGTCTCTTGTTTTAGTCGTCTTGCAGTCTAGCTGCAGCTATACAAACAATGTAAATTATATTTCCATGTTTCATGTGGCAGTTTTGTCTTTGGATAGCCACTATATTGTTTTCTAAGCACCTGATGAATTTAAGCAGCCTGCTGTATTCACTGAAGTAGGTGAGGTTTCACTACTGGGGCTGCAAGCAGAATTTGACTGATAAAATGGTCTTTTTCTTCACTGCAGTATTGCTTGCATCTGCTGGTGACAGGGTTGCTTGTTTTATCTCAGTGCTTTTTATCTGTTCTACTCTCCAGTAAGACCCTTCTTCCAAATGGCTCCATGCTTCCGGGCGTGTTTTAATAATTCATCAGAAAAAGCTAGAGAAAGCAAGATAAATAACGCAGTCTGATCTATGGCTGCTCCTCAAAGGTGTGAAGCACAAATCGTGTTTAACCACATAAAAACCAAGCTCTCATCTCACTTTGCAGACCGGGAGAGGTACACTTGGTAAAAAACCCACCTGATTTATAAACACCTGAATTCTGATTAAAAAAAAAAGGAAGAAATTGGTGGGAAAGTTCACAAAACAGATGGTAATTATTTTAAAGGAGTATTATTAGAAAATATAAAGGTGCATTCATGTGCATAACAGTTTTTCAAAAAAGGACTACTATATACCCAGCTAGATACATTAGTGATAAATGTCAGCTCTGCTTCTCTCAAATAGTTGTTCAAGGTCTTTGTTAAGACTGATGTCTTTGCGTATTATTCAGGGTTATTTGGGCTATTTTAGTAGAACTGGCTAATAAAAATATACTGGCCATGCAACTACTTGACAGTTGACTTCTCTTTCTTCTTTGTCCTCCTTTCCTCTCTACTTGCTTCAAAGTCTCTGTTCTTTCACCTCCCCAGCCTTCTCAAATCCTCATCAAATTCCTACGTCTATACCTGTCCCCACAACTCCTAGCTCTTCCTCTAAACTTTCCTTGGTGATACAGTCTATCCATTCATCCTATTTCTGTTTCTCAAAATAGTTGATATACCATTCACAGTGTTCACTGTATGTACCAGAGACAGCAAAGAGCCACAGATCACCAAATCCCGGGCAGTTGGGCAGCAAAGATATAAAATGCCAATGCATCCAGGGAAAGAGAGCAGGTTTTTTGGGATACCTAGTGGAAAAAAATAGTGGTAGCTTATAATATTCATAATACCATTGGCTTCTGCTCTGTGCCTTCTGCTTCAGTTTATAGACTAGAGAAGAGGATTAGGCAACCATGGGGAGATCAGGGAGATAAGGTTCACAGTGAAGACATCAGGGAACAAACTCTGGCTATGATGTGAATGGTCCAGCAGATGTGCCAGCAATGTCCAATAGCCCCACAGATCTTTAAGCTCACTGGTTTTTCTATTGCTTTTCTAGCACTTTTCCCCTTTCTTGGAGATTTGCAGAATCTATTTCAATCTCGACAATTTTTCACAACTCTAATGCTATGTCTTAAGAGAAGTCCTTTAACTGAGATATTTGTGTACAGCAAGTTTGCATTCTTATAAACTTTTGGCCTCCAAGTTACTTTTCCTTTGGCCCCAAGTACATTATTTGCACCTTTCTCTTCATGTCCTACATTTTTTTTCCCCTAATCCTTTGAATTTTATGAAGCCTCCCACTTGTTTGTATTAAAGATCACAACTGATTTATTGGCTCAAGATACAGGGACGATCAAATGGCCGTTTTA
Source organism: Actenoides lindsayi (assembly GCA_025331215.1). Taxonomy (NCBI): domain Eukaryota; kingdom Metazoa; phylum Chordata; class Aves; order Coraciiformes; family Alcedinidae; genus Actenoides; species Actenoides lindsayi. The sequence continues at coordinate 50,721 of WTSP01021758.1, read as the reverse complement.
ATGTATTTTTAAATAAGAATTATAGTGCAGATAAAGCTCCATTTGTTCACCAGGATTCTTGATCTCTTCACCAATTACTTCACCAACTTTAAGTTTTGCAGAAAAATCTTTGATATCCCATGGGCTTTCGCACACTGACAATTAAGATGACTTGACATAATTGAACCAGTCCTAAGCATATAATTAAAACAGTATGAGTTTGGACAGCACCCAGAGGGGTTAGTGCAATGTGAATGTTGCCAACACTTTTTTACACGTTAGTGATCCTACTTGAGAGAGCCGAGTATTCTTATTAATCAGTAACAGTATAATGTACAGCATTAATGATGTAACTACCAAATACAATCACTGCTGAAGGAAATACTTAAAAATACACTGCATTTGACAGTGTTTTATGCGAGTGTGTCTCTTACCTTTGTTATCTTTCTGGGATAAAAATTTGTTTGTTGCCACGTCAGAAGTCCCATCCTTCCATCCCTCCCGTTCCATCTGCAAAATGAAATGCACAAACTCACAGAAGGACATATCAGAGAGGAACAAAAAGGCATTGCATTTCTGGCAAACTGTGCTTGGTGCGGGAAGAAATCTTTACCTTATATTTTATACAGTAGTTAAATCATTTCCCTCATCTGTTGCGGACGCTTAAGTGCTGCCTGTAATGTATGCTACTGGGATTAGACAGCAGGTGTTTGCTTCAGGTAGTCATAAACTCTTTTAAAAGACTTTAATATGTCAGTATCAGTTAAAACATCTTGGTGGGAAGTTAGCTACCGTGGAGGTTTTATGGAAATTTTCAATACAGTGCTTTTCTTCAAAGAATTATATCAAATTCTCATTCATTATGACAGAATACAGCCAACTGCATGCCTACAAGAGTGAAACTCTTCGGAAGCCCATGTGTACAGAAATTATGCTGTTACTCACTGTGCCATTTTCAGGCCAGTTCTAGTTTTGTCAAACTTATCATTTCCTGCATGCGTAATATACTTGCCATGAATTCTGCTTGAAACAAAACCATCCTGTATTTGGGTTTTTTTTCCTTCTCTTCCCTTGACAGGCCTTTCCTAAATTTCTTCTTGTGATCTCCATTGACCTTACTCTGGTGGTGTTAATTTATTCTTTTCTCCCTTGCTTCTAAGGAAAGATCTTAACTTTTCAACCATCTGATAATCACCGAGGGAATGAATATGTTATTGTGTGTGTAAATATCTAGATAAAACTAGAGATAGAACTGACATTGTCTCCGTGGAGGAGACCTAAAATTCGTGAGCCGTTTTAATGTAGACATATTGTAATTAAAAATTTAGAAATAATCAGATAGCAAACATGAAATGAAGGTACCAAATGTGCTACATCTTTAACTTCTTTCCAGAATACGATGTACGTTACAGTTGTGATAATGATTTTTAACATAATATTCATCAAATTGCTATTCATTAGCTGTATAAGGAATATGCATATATGAATTAATATATATATATGAATTTATTACAACCACTAGGAAATATTTACAATATTTTACATGAAAAATTGTTCCCTTTTGATCTGTGATGTTCTCAGAAAAGGCATGTTTCACGTCGGTCTATCTTCCTGCTGACTTAGCTGCAAGAAAAACATGGTAGAATAACTGATCAATATTAATGCACATTTTAGTGACAACATTATCAGCAGAAAGGAACTAGAGGTAGTCCCTGGTGTTATAAGATGTTGTACTGGATATATTTAGGTGATATTCAAAGTTTATGATAGAGCTTCTGAAGTTTTTTATGGTTGAGTAGCATATTGTTTTTTTACAATGCTCTGTTTTTACCTCAAAGGGACATAAGAAAGAAGGCATTTTAGACTATTCTTTAAAACAGGTAAAAGATACATGTTGGAACTTTTGGAAATTTGCAAAGAGGGTTTTTTTTAGAGAACAAAAAAGGAGCAAGCACTGTTGGAAATAGCCCTATTGCCTGTTGGGAGTATCTCATGCGCAGGAGGATACTGAACTCGCACAACTCTATGAGAGTTATAAAGCAAAGCCACTTTATTATCGAATTGCAGCTTAATTTCTACCCTAAAATTTCCTGGTCAGGTGCACACTCACTTACTATTGGTTCTACATGTTTATAGATGAGCTGTTCACGCGTCCTAAGCTAATACATAATTGGCTATCCTACACCACCTCCATCACCACCCCCTATCCTGGTTGTCTTCTACTTCCTCCTTCTTTATCTTCTTGCTTCACTGCTTTGCTTCCTCCTTTGCCGTTCTTAAGCATACCTCAAGGTCGTTGCCCACAGCCCAATTTATTCCCACATAGTCTTGCTGATAGCAGGCATGCCCATTCTCCTCCAGGAATGATCCCACACTCATGCACTTCTGTTCCTCTCTGACGTGTCCTTTTGTGAGTTTGTGCATTTCATTCTGCAGTCTGTTTCTTCTTGTTTTCATAATTTCATGTGATGTAGTGTCTGAAGGTCTACACCTATATGTCTTAACGTATTTACACACTATTTTTAGAAGTCTAGTAAGGAAGATAACGATGGTGGAAAAAAGGTCAATGTCTGTTCTAAGATACTTACAGGGCCCTTTTTGTGAGAGTTAATCACCACAAAGAGGTAGCAGAATTCAGAGCTGGTGTTTCGCATGTAGACTGCCACACAGTGTATAGTTCTGCAAGAAACAGTGGTAAAAATAATTCACTCATTGGTTTAGCATTCCAGTGCAACAATAGGTGAGGTTACAAACAACAAACAATCAGTTTTGTTCCAATCCAGACCCTCAAATTCTACAGGTTAAATTCAGAGAAACAGTAATACATAAATACAACTGTGAACTGATTGTATTAAGTTGATACTAGATGATATCAGTTTTATTTAACACTTTTGTTGACATATTTTGCTATATCAAAAACTTGATTTGGGCTTTGCATTGCATTTTTTCCTTCATTTTAGTGGACTAGTATTTCTTTAAAACAAACACACACAAAACACTGTCATATTAATTCCAGCAATCCAAATATATTACTCAGTAAATACTCTTTTGGGTGATCTGGTTTTCATTTTGTCTTTAAGCTTTCAGTGTCAAGGCAGCCTGTTCCTTGTTAATATATTGATTAAAGTATGTTCTGCACATCATACAGTACTATCTCTGTCTTGTACTCTGTATTATTTCATTTAGTTTTCACTTGGGGGCAGAGAGGATATAAATATCAGCAATAAGATTCCATGCTACTTTTGTGAATAAACAATATTTTTTGTTGCTTTACTTCACAAACCCGTTGCCTGTCCTTTACATGAATTCCTGTTTCTTGACAGGATAGGACTTGATGGGAAAAGGCTGACTCAACACTTACAAAGTGATGTCTCATGTTTTCTAGATGCTTATATCTTTCATTTGCTGTAAAAGAGCGTAACATTCATTCTTGTGGCTTTTCAGGCTTTTGGTCCATTCTATGCAGTCCTTAAGAATTTGGGTACCAAGATATCTGTTTAAAAATTGGAGTTCCCCTGCTTGAAAGTCTCCACTCCAGTGGAAATGGGCATGAGTCAGTGTGAAGCAGGAGAAGGTGCAGAGACCACATACCTGATCTCCTGGCCAGATTGTTTCAGAGTCTGTCTCACAGAGACATTATTCTTGGTAGGTAGCAATGCACACACAGATTAAGTGACATGTACATTCTTTTTCTTTTTTCTTTTCTTTCAGATTTTGCCTTTTCTAGGCATTTATTTTTGTCATTGATATTGATGAGGTGATTTTTATGAGTTTCACATATTGTGCTGGCAAGATTTTTTTCAAGGAGTCTGATTTATGTATAGTATTTGATGAATTTTCTTGTTCTCCAAAGCCCTTACATCAGAAAGAATATTAATGTTTTCAAGCTGGAAGTAATCATATTTACCTAAAAAAAAAAAAAAGAGGGCAATTTTTAATGATCATGAAACCAACACTGCAGCTGAGCATTAACTTCCATGACAATTAGGGCAAGCGAGAATATTCACGACCATGTGTTTTTTCCTTGTATTTCTGGCCAATTTCTTTCACATCACAGCTTACTTTCATTTTATCTAGATAGGGGCAAACATGAAAAGCTATTACTAACACGGCCAAAAATGTTTCTCAATTTAGTACCTTCCAAGAGATTGATTTGGATGTCTCTGTGCATATAAATTTTGTAAAGAGAATAGTAATACTGTCTCTTATGCTGAAATTAGTTTCAGAACAATTTTCAAGCACTTTTTTTGAACATCTTATTATCATCTCTCTAATTGTGCTTCCCTATTGCTTGGATGAAATGTCAGGTAAAGTTTTCTTATATGCATTTGTTCATGCTGTAAATCTTTGTTGATTATTTTACTTGTTTACTTATTTGATGGTCAGATCATTGAGCAAAGGAAGAAGACGTGAATTCTGGTCTATTTTACTATGTTTTTATTACTTTATCACACCAATTGCAAGGGAATAAATCTGCTTTATCGTTTTTCAGAAGGTTAATGTGACCATTAATCTCTCTTGAGTTTATGCTACGCACAATATCTGCTTTATTGCATATCCATTACAGAACCAAAGCTTTGTGAACCTGATCAGAACCAAACAAATTCTTTTTCCTCTCATTCTCCCTGCACCCCTTGTCTCTCTGGAAACTCTAGTCCAACTCTATTTAGTTATAATGCCTTGAGCATTTTCAGCAAATTAGCTGGCAGGTGCAGTAAGACTTTCCAGGTGACAGAGTAAATAGACATGAGTATTTCCTCCTTTATCAGCCATAGTGCAGTTTAAACTGTGTTAGCAGTAAAGCTACTTCAGTGGAAGCAATTTTTATCTGTAGAATTGTCTGTTGATACTTCTTTAAAGGCAGAAAAATGACTTAATTTTCTTCATTAATAGTGGTGTCTTGGAAGAAGAAAGAAAAAGACTACTATATGGAACTTTGGCAGGTGCCAGGTCCCAGACATCAGGAACTCTCAGAGTAGGCTCTTTAGGGTGTGTGGTACATTTTAGCCTATGGGCACCCAGATGTGTTTCCCAGATATGAAAATGTCCGTGAGTCATTTGAAATTATCTATTGCCCCGATAAGAAAGCCAAAGCTGCAGGTGGTGAGAAGATCCGGAGCTGCTCTCTAATGTTACGAAGGATGCTACCAGCAGAATGGCTGTTTACTGTAAGAGTGTATTTCGTGAGGCTTAGATATATTTATGGAGAATCCCTCAGTGAGTGCTTAAGATGTGGGAAGAGAAAAGGTCACAAGTGGCAAAAAAAGGTCTCCATGGAGCATCAAAGGACCTATAATAAATTTAGAAGGGAGGACACTCTCAAAAAAAGTGGGTAATTGGTGCAGATATCTGCAGGTATAATGCACAGTGCTGTGTGTTGCCTCATGGATGTGGCAGCTTTGAGGCAGCGTGGTTTAATCATGGCTGCCCCATGTTTAAGAACTCTGCTGGGAGGACTTTACCAGCAAGGCTGCTTTTCTGCTTGTGTACAGCTGTAATCCCGTGGACCCCAGCTGGCTTATTGTCAAACTAGTGCAGATGCTTTCTTATCTTCCTTTCCAGCAGTAGCTTTGTGCTTAAATCATCTACTCTGTAGACATGCCTTGCACCACTGACAGGAAAAAAACCTTATCTAGTCTTGCTTAGGGTAACCACTGGGAATGGCAAGACAGATGTGTACACTGCTTGTTTTACAGTCCTTTTCACCCCCTAAGTATTCTGGTTTTATTGAAGTATAAATAATATTTTGTTTTACTTTGGCCACAAGCTTTTGGAAAGAAGACTCAGAAATACTTACATCTGGTCAAATATGTTTTCATCTAGCTCAGGCTTGTTAAAAGAGTCGGAGAACCGCAAAAATTACAAGAATACTTAGCCCAGGAAGGAGACAGTGGCACAATTAGTTCTATAACTGACAGCTGGTAGCAACCAAAAAAATATTGCTCGGGTTTTCCTATCAGAAAGCTCAGCAGGTGAAGCACACTGAAGAACCAAACACAGAGTTTAATTCAGCTCCTGCCACTCAGTTTTGGAAGGCACATTAGTACATGCCCTGAGTTGTTGGACTTGCTTGTCGCTCTACAAAAAACAACCTAGAGAGTGCAGTGTTTTATGTAATATTAATTCAAGATAATGAAAAGATTCAGATATTCAAAGTTATCTGCTCAGCAAGAGCCAAGTGGACAACACTAAGCGAAAGATGCAAAACTTCAGGCTTCTTTCCAAATTAAGCTTGTTATATTGTCTTCCTTTCCAAGTTAAAAATAGGAGGGATCATTCCTCTATTTTTGCAACTTTAGTAATAGTAATATTTTAAATATTTAAATATTTTAAATAGTTTAGCATAGTAAGCATATGTGGGTTAGTCTGCTTATCCACAAGCACAAAAGGGAGGATATACGGTCAGCTTTTTCAGCCTTCCTTATTCCCAAGAATGTCACAAGGATTAAAGAAGTAAAGGTTTACTGTTATGAGTAAACACAGCTTGCAAGGAAATACTCAGTTTTCTTCAACTGCTTTGCCTTCTTGCTGGTCCTCTACAATGGGCTCGGTTATGACTAATTCTTCATTGCCTTCTGTATTTCATTCAAAATCCCAGGTTTGCCTTGGAAAGGCCAGACACAGAGTCGCTCAAGATCCACTCTGGAAAATGTAAAAAGAAACAGAAAATATACCTGCCATCCAACACATTTTATTCTCTGAAGGGGTCACTTTTCTGATCCATGCTTTACAGTTCAGTTGTGGAGAATGCTTAATTTTGGTTTTTTATTGAACAAAAGAAGCTCTCAGTACAGGAAAAGTATTTCCAGCACAGCTCTGCTCATGGTGTTTTTGGATTGCTCCTGGAGATGTTATTTGGATGAAAGCTCCTGTCATACTGAATAAAATGACTGACAAGGCCAAATTGGCATGCATTAAGGGAAATGACAGGAGAAAACCTTAATTATGCCTGTACCAATAGAATCAAGCTATTTCGGTGATCACAGTGCCATCCTGAGTGTGTCAGTAAGGCTTCACTTGCATCAAGCAACGAGGCAAAAAGGCAGTTGGCCTTGATTACATGCTGAGGAGAGGCCAAAGAGGAAGGTAAAGCTTTCTTGGCATTGATAGGATAACCAGTCATGCTAATACACTCTGCTGTCCCACAAAACAAATGGGAAGATAGCAGTAAAATGGAGGAATTAATTCTTTCACATGTAGAAAACTTTAAAGTGCACATCTTGACTCTCAGTCCCTACCCCTGACCCAGTTCAGCAAGGAAAAAAAAGTCAGTGGGAAGTGTGGAATAGTGTTAAATGACCCAAAACCATCCAAGTAACGATCAGGTTACTCTAATATAATCACTAAACCATTACTATGACTGGAATTAAATATAAGCTGCTACTTAAGGAAAGGTTCGTCCTCCCCTATTTCAGGGGAGGGTTCAGTTGGATATCAGGAAGCACTTCCTGACAGAGAGGGTGATCAGACATTGGAATGGGCTGCCCAGGGAGGTGGTGGAGTCACCGTCTCTTGATGTGTTTAAAGAAGGGCTGGATGTGGCAGTTAGTGCCGTGGTCTGGCTGATGTGGTGGTGTTGAGTCATAGACTGGACTTGATGATCTCAGAGGTCTTTTCCAGCATCAGTAATTCTGTGATTCTGTGACTCCAGTTCATGCTGGAGTTTCAGCCTGTCCAGTTCAGCAGCACAGAAGGAGCAGTGATGCCCCAGCCATGTGCCAGACCAGGCACATCGCCTGTGCTGTTACCAAGATGTTCCCAGGCACAGCAGGGTATGGTGATCAGCAGCAGAGCAGCAGAGCAGCACAGCAAGCAGAGAAAGCAAAAAACAGCCACTAACAAGCACTAGACTCTAAAGTACAGTAAGGCCAGCAAGCCCCATGGCAAGCACCAGAGCCTGCCAGTTAATAGCTGAACAGCAATAACAGCTATAAATTTGAGCACATTCCAGTCAAATCTGTCACTGTCTTGAACCCTTTGAGCCCCACATTGGGCACCAAAAAGGATTGTTGTGGTTTAACCCCAGCCAGCAACTAAGTCCCACATGGCCGCTTGCTCACTCCCCCCAGGTTGGATGAGGAAGAGAATAAGAAGAGTAGAAGTGAGAAAACTCGTGGATTGAGATAAAGACAGTTTAATAGGGAAAGCAAAAGCTGTGGCACAAGCAAAGAGAACAAGGAATTCATTCACCTCTTGCAATCAGCAGGCAGGAATTCAGCCATCCCCAGGACAGCAGGGCACCATCACACTTACTTGGGAAGACGGATGTCATCACTCTGAACATCCCCCCTTTCTCCTTCTTCCCCCAGAAGTCATAGGGTCTGGGATATCCCTCCGGTCAGCTGGGCTCAGCTGTCCCAGCTGTGTCCCCTCCCAGCTGCTTGTGCACCCCCAGCCTGCTGCCTGCTGGGGTGAGGAGCAGAAAGGCCCCGACTCTGTGTG
>WTSP01021758.1:0-42200 GCA_025331215.1 Actenoides lindsayi | reverse complement strand
TTTCTTTTCTTTTCTTTTCTTTTCTTTTCTTTTCTTTTCTTTTCTTTTCTTTTCTTTTCTTTTCTTTTCTTTTCTTCATTACTTTACACTGTCTACTGAAAGTTAAGGTTGTTTTTGTTTAGGTCAAGATATTCAACAGTGTCAAAAACCAAACCTTCTACATTCTGTATGTCTGCTCATGGTACAAGTAAGGGACACTTGCAATTGCAGGCTGTACATACTCATTTCACAATGACTCTGTTTTTATAAGGGGACAGTGCTTATAAATTAGAAAGACATTCTTCTTGTCTACTATTGTGCTTGATCTTTGCTTTTTTCCTCCCACTTTTTCCCTTCCCCTGCAACATAGGATACCTCTAGTGTATGCTACTAATGGCATAAAAAAAAAAGCCCTTGACAGAAACTAGTTAAAGCTTAGTTGGGATTAAAAAGATATTTGTGTCTGTAAGATTTCTTTCCCTCTTAAGGTCCTGTATCTTGTCCATCTGCACATGAGGTGAGAATTGGTTTGCCATCAATCTTTTGCTCTGGACAACAGAGTAAATGGAGTATCCTGAAGCAGTCAGTGTGGCTTTTAAGCAATATCTAAACATTTGTCTGGAACAGAAAAGTCTTTCACAAAGATTTCTTCACAGTCCCATGAACAAACATATGACAGTGCCATAAACATGAGCATTGTCTGACTGAACACTTTATGTCTCAGTCTCATAAAGAATATATCAAAGTATTTAGTGTTAGCTGTATTTTCTAAAACTTAAATTTCATCCTTAAGTCCTCCTTAGTCCAGGTGATAACTTAAACCGTCTCTATTTCTAGGCTCTGTTTTCAAAGTCATTTACAATCAATACAATCAGCTATGACTCCACTGAAGTGCATAGTTGTTCCTGTGTTAAATGATACAGAAGAGCACTAGACTCCATATATATAACTAAAAACTTGTCCAGTTCTCTGCTCATCACGTTTTTGCAGTGGTCTGTTATGACATTATTTCACAAAGGTGTTCATGTGCCTTATTCATTACAGAGATCCTTCTGTACTGTTACTGCTGCACAAATCTAAATGAAAAATAAATTAATTAAAAAAACCAAAAGACAGTACAATAATTTTAAGAACAAGGGCAAACAAGCAAAGAAAGTAGTGACTGGAAGAACCACAGAAACAATCTTCCCCATGAAATCTAGTCAGTGACATATATTGCAAGTGGTGAGAACGTTTTATCCAGGCTTCAAACAGGAAAACGAAATAGGAAGAATTATTCTGGGTAAGGAGTAAATCACTGATTGCTTTATGCAAGCCAGTAACGGTGCTCACTCCTGATTTACAGTTCGGTGTCTCAAAGCCACATCCCTGTGGTAAGGAATGAACTGGAAATTCACTGTTGTCCCTGAGAAGGCAGGAATTCTGACTAAGACCCCTTTTCATGTAGATGCTTGGTACCACAGCTTCTGCAACTTGTTAGTTCGTCACTTGTAGTTTAATGACAGTTGAAGAGGATGACCGTGACAGGCAGCTGTGTCTGTAAGCATCAAGAGAGAGTTTATATTTGACCTAGTTCTGGAAATGATTAACACGTGATTTAGCTCTCATTCATTTCTATTCATGGTCATAGATCTCACAGCTGTTGCTGAACATCAAGAATCAAGAAGGGTTTTTGATGACTTCATACCTTACAAGTGCATAATCAAATGCTGAGATAAGACCATTTACAATACCAAGATATGTTTCTCGTTAAAAAATAAGAATATTTGCCACTGTTCTTCTGAAGTTTTTATTTTTGTTCAACAACCAACATATTCTAGTAGTGTGAAAAGAGTGATTGTGGATTTAATTTCTTATAAAATACATCAATTTATTTAATTCTTCACAGCTACTGTGCAGTGATAAGGAATCACCTGTGTTATAACAAATGTAATAACAATCTTTAAGATTCTTGAAAGATTTCCAAGTGCAGGTTTCCTTTTTAATACTATATTTTTTAGAGTGAAGGATGCATGATTCCTCCTCCAGTATAATTTTAGCTAAAAGGACAAGGTGCTTTTGTTGCATCATTGCAACATTAAAATTGTCCTGTTGACAGGACGCTTGGTTCAGTTGTTGGAAGCTGCACCAGGGGAGGTTTAGGTTGGATACCAGGAAGCAATTCCTGACAGAGAGGATGATCAGACATTGGAATGGACTGCCCAGGGAGGTGGTGGAGTCACCATCCCTGGATGTGTTTAAAGAAAGGCTGGATGTGGCACTTAGTGCCATGGTCTAGCCGATGTGGTGGTGTTGGGTCACAGGTTGGACTTGATGATCTCAGAGGTCTTTTCCAGCCTCAGTAATTCTGAGTCACATTACGATATAGCTTTGGAAGCAGATTTTATTCAACTGACTACAACTGGTCACCTTTTCAATATAGGTGGGTGTGTGCTAGGCCTATCTCCTTGAATGTTGTTTCCTTATTTTCCTTAAATATTGCTTAAGATTATTATTAGAGAAAAATCATCTCCACAGGACCTCTGCTCTCTGTCAACCCTTTGCTAAACTCATAGAAGAGGTAAAAATACTAAAGAACTATTACTTCTCTGAGCACGAAATAGAAAAGGATGCTGCTGTGTCACACAGGAGTTAATCTCATGTTCTTAAGCTTAGTTTCAGTCCTCCAGATGGGACACTGTCAGACATGCTTGTGAGAGACAGAACGATAGACAGGATTTCTTTGCTTTTCTCAGTTGTGGTTTTTATGTCTCATTACTTAAAAAAAAGAGGAGTAATTTGGTTACGTGGGACCTTCTGGCAGGAGGGGAGCAGTAGATCATGCCTGCAAAGGGAAATTTAGTAGCAGGAGTTTGGGCTGATCAGGAGAGGGAGTGATCACAGGTAGGAGCCAGGAGCTAGCAAGGCTGGGAGGCTACTGGGAGCAGGGTATGGCTGGCCTTTCAGACTCCTCACTCACCAAGACACTTCCTAGACACCAGGAGGGGTTTTGGCATTGAGTATTTTGACACCAAGGCAAGACCTCTTCTATAAGTAGTGGGCAAAAGGAGATTTTTTTTATATATATATATATAATTATTACTAGTATTATACTTACAGTGTTCTTTAAAAAAAAAAACACACCTTTGTTCTCTACCATGAAAATATCTAGGCAGATTTGCTTCAAAGACCTGGGGTCCTTTGCAAGCAGAGACATAAAAAACCTAGGAAAGCAAAGCAGGTATTACACCTTCAAAACTTTATCAACACTAGGCTTTTTTTTTCTTTTATTTAAACAGCTTTCCCTAGGCATAAATCCAGAAAGAACAGTGTTTCTGCCACCGTGTTGTGCAGATGTTCTTGTAATAGTGTTTAGCTGGAGTGGCCCTGAAAACTCCAGTAGCCACATATATACCCTCCTCAGTGAGAAATGTAAGAGTTAAGACTATAGCCAGCAGATAAAAATATTGTATGTCTCCCTCGGTAATTCTCACTTTGTAATATCTTAATGCACAGCAACATGCCCATGATAGTAGGCAATTACAGAAATTGCATTTATTTTAAGATCTGAGTCAGGATATTACCACCCAGTCCCCTAATCACACATGCCAGAAGAGGATTTTTGTCTCTCTCTCTAAACCACAGGAGGAATATTGGTGAGTTCTGTCTCTCACTGCTTTCAGGCCACTCTTGTATTTCCTACCAGTTTTATCTGTTTGGACAGTTCTTCCTTTCTGGCCCTGATCTAAATGTGATTCCCACTCTTTTACTTCTCCATTCCTTGGTTTCTGCCTACAGGAAAAGGCACTTCATGCATTCAGAGACATGATCCTTCTTTTAGCTTCTATTATATCAACAGATCCCCCTCTTACTAGCTATCGTGGGACTTTGTCACAGTTTGGTTCCCTAGCGTATTACTTTAATTTTGTTTGGACTTTTACCTCTATTTATTCTTTTCTGGGGTTTTTTGATGTCATGACATTCATTGAGCTGACTCCCCCTGATGGCACAGCGATGCCTTCACCTCTTACTGTACAACTGCAGAATGCTTCTGTTTGATCGTAGCTATTGCAGTCTTTCTCTGTCTGATACATTTTTTTGTTCTTTCCTACCCTAACTAGTGCTCTTAATTTTTCATTCTCACACCAGTCACCATGTCTATTTGCTGCTCATTCTGAAGATCCTCAGAGGATTTCCTAAGCCTGTTTAGTGCCATTGAAGTGTCTGATGTGTTTGTGGATCACAGTGCTACCCTTCAAAGAGTCCAGAGCTGCTATTAAAAACACATTTGCCAGATATTATGAGGAAAGTTATATGCAATTATAAAAACTTACGTTTATCTAAGATATAGGAAAAATAGCCAGTGTTAATTCTTTTCACATGGCATAAAAATATGTGATGCTCTTTAACAGTGTGAGCTGAGGCTTTATTAAGACAGAACCAGCTATCAGACATGACAGTCCCTAAAATACCCGTGTATTAAACAATAGGATTCATGACTTGGTTATTGCTGACAACCTGAACTGGAGCAGGGTTACATAAACACAAGGCTTTACAACTAATGTCCAGTAACACTAGGCTATTAAAAGTCTTAGTTGATGTTTCCTTTTTGATGATGATTTTCAACAGAACTTGGGAATTTCAGATCATGGGTTCCACCAAAATTCAAGACCAAAGGGACTTGACTGAGTTAGATTCTGCCACTTTGACATTTACTGAAATCCCAGTCCCATAGTCAATGTGAGTGTTAACAAGGACTTAAATGAAGTTCAGGTCTCACTCGTGGGTCTTTTGTTTCCATTAACCCTCATGGGCTGTGAATCAAATCTATTGAATGATGGCAATGAGAAATCAATTACTTATTATAATAACATATTGTATGTGAAAAGGACAGAAGGAGATCCTACCCTTTAATTTTATGCTTTCCTACATCTCTGAAATGTATTTTTCACTTATAAAACCACAGATAGACTAACTTCTGTGGATTCACAAAAACACACACTAGACTCAGATAAGAGCCACTTTGAAGTGGTAGACAAGTACACCTAACACATATCATGTTGTATGAATTAGGTAATAGTAGTTGGTAAATTAGCTAATAAAACATGTAATATAGTTCTATGCTGGAGTCCAAAACAAGTGTAAAAATAACACTTACCATTATGTTTTGTAGCAATTTGTACAAGCTTCCTGGCAGGAGGTGAGTGTGCTGCACTATTACAAAAATTACAACAGGAAAAATCCTGTTATTTCTATCAGGGATGAAAGGAAGTCTGTGAATTTATCCCGTAAAAAGTGCTTTTATGAAGAACCAACTAAGCACACAGGTCAGCACTGGCTATTAAAATTTAAAGCCCAAGAACTAAAGACAACATTATCGAGGGAGTCAACAAGGATTGGAGTAACTGAACATATTAGCCAAAAGATAAAATAGAAGTGCACCATTGTATGATCTGGAAAAGTCATAAAGCGCCTTAATGTTGATTTGAGTAATTTTTGCTGATTCCAGAGAAATAGAAACCAAATGAGAACTGAGAACAAATCCTAACTGAGAAACCTAACACAGAGTGCTGACTGCAAATTCTACGGGAATTGCTTTCAAGTACATACAAAAAATTGTGTAGAGGAATGGTCATGCCGGGCTTCATTCTGCACCACTGACTTTAATGGGATTTTCCTGAGCAGAAAATGCAGGATTCAGCTCTGGTTAGTGGCAATGCCACTTGACTCCAATCGTATAGATAGTCAGACAGATCTGGGAGTGGAAACCATGCATTGAATCGTAGCGCTGACCTCAGTGGGGAAAAAAACTGTTCACAAAACCTTTTCATTATAATAACTGGAAATATGTTATTTGGAACAAAGGGCCAGTTAAGTTACTATTTAATTGAACCTACCTTGAATATTAAGGCCTGTGGAAACCTGCTCAGGAAGAGATGTATACCCATATGTTAATCCAGTCCCATTCAAGACAGCGTTTAAGCATGTTCTAACCTTTGAGCTTAGTAACTCCACGGGTATAAGGGCTCTTTTCTGCTCCCTTTATCTTACAGACTACTTCAAGCTGGGTTTTTTGGAGCTGGAGGTGTAAAATCTAACGTAATGTCTCAAAAATGAGTCAGCAGTGCTCCTTTGGAGTGGAGAAGAAACACTAACCTCAGATGTGCTGTCTTAGACTGTAGTTAGCAAGCTAAGTTGCATGAATATTCCATTCTACTTGTTTTCCGTTAGGTTGCAGTGGCATGTCCTGTTCGGTTTTGGGCTGCTTGGTTCTAGGCAGGCATTTGTTTAGCCTGGAAAAAAAAAAAAAAACAGCCTAAAAGAAAAGCTAATTGCTGTCTTCCACTACTTAGGAGCTAAGGAAGGGCTGGGACCAGGATTTTTAGAGAAATACACTGAAATAAATAGAGAACATAGTCACAAGATACAGCAAGAAAATTTTTTATGAAAGGAAAGTATTTTTCACAATGAGAATGGTCAAATACTGAACAAGGTGACCCAGAAAGGTACTGGAATCTTAAATTCTGGAAGATATTCAGAGTTTCACAGTACAGAGCTATTTTGAAATATGAAAATATATTTTTAATAAAATGGTTAATATTTCGTTTTAAATTAGTCCATCACGATCTTCTCTGAGGCTTTTTAATGTTTAAAAGAGACACAGAGTTGTACATTCTTACAATCTGGAAAATAAACTCAGATATTCTATTGCAGATTTTTGTGTTTCAGCTGCTCATGTTATCACAATACTTCACTGGTTTAGAGAATGCCAGTGGGTTTCTGGAGTCCCAATATATAGCTAAAGCAATGTCAGAGAAGTTGTGATTCAAGATCATAAAACATAAGACTTTGTGCAGGCCCTGAAATGCAGATATTTGTAATTTACACGCCACTTTAATTCTCAATTTACTTTATGTTCTGTTGCAGAATATGTATTGATTACTGGGATTTTTCTGTAATTGCAAGTCATAAATACACAAAAATTTGGCAGCCATCTAATAAAGAGTGTCTCCTCAGAATCGGGATCATTTGGGATTATTTGAAATGCAATACTGGAATTATTTTTACCTGAAAAACTGAGACTGAGGTTGATTTTTGAAATATCCTCAGTGTAGAACAATGTAAAGGCATTCCACCGAGGAACAAGCAAACATATTAGCATTGAGATCCCAATTAGAGTTGTAAATGCTGTTACAAAAAGAATTTGCTTCTATTACTTTCACAAGTAAAGATCTCTAATTTGCAAATAGATATATTTCAATAACAGAATATAGTAAACCCATTGATTAGCTTTTATTTGACTCACCTTTCCTCTTAGCAAAACAAATCTTGGTTCTTCTTTATGGCTAAGATGGCAAAAGCCTTTTAAGGCATGTGTAAATGCAGTGTATCTTTATATAACCTTCATGTAATAATTTCTTAATACTTTTGTCGATGAATAATTACAAGATTTATGGAAACGATATGGAGGTCATTTGATAATACAACTGGTTATTAGTATAAGAATATTTATACCAACTGGAGAAAGTAATTACCTGGCAACACTTAAGCAAATTCCTTCCAAGCACAGCAAACCCAGAGCACTCTTTCCAGAGGATACTAACACTGTTTCAGAAGTTGAGAGGATTTGTGTAAGAATCCAATGACTTGTTTCTTGAAATAAAAGCAAACCAAGCATTTATTAAACCCAAATAAAATGTAAAGGCTCACATAGAAAATGAAATGAGTAAAAGAAAAAAAATACAGCTACTATTCAAAAGGTACCTGGAATTTTGAGTGAAAAAAAAATAGCTTAAATTACTCCAAAAGACTAATTTTAAAACATCTAGATAAAGCTGATGTGGATTACTGAAGGTGTAGCTCAATAAAGAAACAAATTCCTGAGAAACACTGAGTTGTTCAGTCATCACGTGCTCTCAGAAGAGAGGCAAAAGCTAAGAGTTGGTGAAAAGAAAGGAATAGGGCAGTTAAAATCAATTCAGGATTCTTGCTGTTCAATGATTTGCCTGCTTCAAGGCAACTCCTTATGTGCCTTTTCTAGGTAACTGACTTAACTGTTGTCTTTGGTTTTTTTTAAGAATCATTTATAAGTTACAGCCCCTAGTCCTCTTTAGGATATTCAGGGCATCTGGAGTGCATAAGGCAGATCTTACCAACATAGAGTGCTTGTTTATTTATTTCTTTCTTTAGATATCTTGAATGATCATCTTTATGGGAGGAAAGATACACAGATCCCCTCACATGCACACCCTGCCCCCTAAGAAGGGCAGGCACTCCTGAATTTTAAAAGTCTTTTAAATCCAAGGTATGACACAGCCCTGCAATTTAGTTTTCTGTGGTCTACTGTGTTTACATTTTCTCTTTTTAATATAATAATAGTAATGGTGATAATGTAGATCATTATGATTATTTTACTTGTTTCAACCGTGACAGAGCTAGGGCTAAGCAAAGGTAATAAAAATAATGCTATTATCAATTGCTAATTGCTTCCACAGGGACAGTAAGGAACACTTTAACCCCCCCTTTTTCCCAAACTGAGTAGCTGGTTTTAAGATAAAATTATTTGACATTTAGCAACAGATATATAGTAAGCACAGTTGCTATAATCAGTGTCAGGGAAGCCCATGGAACAGAAAAAACCCTAAGGATTTACTCATAAAAAAAACCCCCTAGAACCTTTTACCTTAGTTGGTTGGACAGAACAGCTATTAAATGAGGAGGAAGTGTATGCTAATAGAATTGGGATGATGGAAGGTAATTTCTGACAACAAGGAAGAAGGAATTGTTCTTTGTTGTTTCAGTCTATTAAAGTCACACTGGAAAGAGCACTTTGGACTATTGTGTAGGAAATACTTCTGCACTAGCAGAGCATGACTGGCAGAAAATAGACAAAAGGATGTAACAGGTCTTATGATTTTCTAATTAAATAAAGTCAGATTTGAAAGGAGATTTTTTTTTTTTTCAGCTACAGTAAAGATTTAAACTTGTAGTGAATGAAGTAAAATGTAGCCTTTAATGACAAGGAAAGATAGTGATTTTAAAAAATTGCCTTCTACTTACTGACATAGCTAGATCAATGTTTGATTAGTTCACATATGGTAATTGAATTAAAGCTTGGAAATGCGATGTATAGAGTATTGATTTTTTTCCTGTTGACTAATCAAGGAGCTACAATTTAGATGCTGAGAGAGAGAGAAAAAAAAAGGTTGCCAGAAAATATAATTGCTATTAAAATACACATCATAAGGCAATGGCAAAATCAATAAAAGACTGATACCATGCAAGTCCGGGTACTTCTAATTACTCAAAATTATACTGTCTAAATTCTGTATTGGCTTTATACCACATATAACCTTATTGATTTCAGCATGAAATTTGTTCCAGTACCTGAAGAATGCTCTAC
The DNA here is from genome assembly GCA_025331215.1 of Actenoides lindsayi. Classification (NCBI taxonomy): domain Eukaryota; kingdom Metazoa; phylum Chordata; class Aves; order Coraciiformes; family Alcedinidae; genus Actenoides; species Actenoides lindsayi. The sequence continues at coordinate 32,839 of WTSP01021758.1, read as the reverse complement.
TCTTTTTTGTTTTTCTTTCTCACCATGGGTCTTCCTCTGCTGAAATCAATAGCAGAACTCACATTGAATCTCAATAATGCATGATCATGGAATATTGCTACTCAAGGAGACATTTCTATGAAAAATGGGAGAAATCATTTCTCCATTGATAATAATGGCAGCTATGTTGATGAGGCTATTGCTTTGCTACATTAGCTCCCTGGTTTTAAACCAATTTTGGAAAAAAAGATAGCAGTTACATGTGGAGGCTGTGATAAAAGGACTTGAACAAAGAATTCAGCAAAGCATATCTGTATTCTTAACTTCAGCTATGAGTAAAGTCAATCGAAGTCAAGTGATGGTTCATTCAAGTGTAAAGCTAAGGGTGTGTATAAAGACTTTTGCTCGGTCAGTTACAGCACGTACAATACATAACGGCGCAAATATTTTCTGCAAATGCCCTTCTAAAGCTTTATCTTTTTCTCCAAGTGGCTGCAGATTTGTGAAAATGTGTACACTTTGGGGGAGTGGAGGAGCAGCCTACCATCCATGTGTTTCTGAACTCATAGGTGATTGAACAAATACATTGTTGGGGTTTTTTTTGTTCTGGTTTTTTTTTTTTCCTCTCCCACGGATCTCTCTGATTACTATGTGGTGAAAGTCAGACAATACTTGCAGTGTGGTTTTGTGATCCCCAGCTGCCTTTCAAAATCTCTCCAATATGAGAATTTCGTATTGCTCCCTACGTTGCTGTTTGGACTAGCCTGTGCAACTGTCGAGCTTTGTAGTTGACTGACATTTAGAGATGAATACTTTTAATATTTCCACATAGTGTACTTCACTTCCCAACTGGAACTATCAAGACACTCTGTTATTATGCTTTAACATATAATCATTTCCAAAAAGGGCTGCATTTCAACAAAAGTACTTTCAAAATCCAAAGCTTCAGATGTAATTTGCTGAGGCCTCAAGGACTGAATGAAAATGTGCCTCCCTATTATGCCAGATGTCCCATTAGAGATATGATAGCTATTTTCAATCTCAGTGATTAATATATTGTGACATCTATAGATGGATAGGAATTTAAGTTAATTCTATGTTAGAGGATACTTTCTGGTAATTTAGGATACGTGTCTATATATATATACACATACACAATTTTTACATTGACTATATGCAGACGTAAGTGGAGTTCTCTCAATGTGGCAAACTTTTATGATGACATAGAAATATTAAAAACCTATCTTTTTTTTTAATATAGTGATTTTCCTCTAGACAATATCCTGCTTCCTCTCAGTAGCCTTCCAAATATTACTTAACATACCACTTGCTTTACCCTATATGGTACCATTGTGTGCTGGAAGCCTCCAGTTCCTCAGTGAGGACTTACAAGTTGGAAGGCAAATATTTTTTTCTCATGTGAGTAGAAATAAACATTTCTATCATGACCATGCCAAATGAGAGATGTGGACTCTGGATACTTTAAGGAAATGAGTTCTTTTGGTGGGTTAATTGAAGTTCAGTGATCTCGGAAGTATTGTTTGGTTGAAAAAAGCTGCAGGTCTTCTCCAAGCAGTTATGCTGAAGACCAATTTGAGGTGATATGCAACAACCATAAAGCTACATTGCATAATAATAGTAATATGTAAACAGTTTTTCTGTCTCGCAGTTACCTCTAGAAATCTGCTGATATCACACAAACAAATCTGCACTGATCTACCTCACCATGAAATCTGGTTCTCTACCTGGAAAGACTGAGGAATGTGATATGTTTGTGTGCATTGTCTGTACCCAGTATAGGATTAGGCATCTGAGCTTACTTGAATGGAAGATGCCAAATGTTCTTCACTCTTGATAATAAGTCTCTTGCCCTTCAATCTAAATACAAACTCAGAAACCTAATTGTTGTCCCTCATCTTTAATGGTTGTCCTGCCTAGGGGTTGATTGGGATCTTGTCTCTTAGTGATAGTGTATTTAGTGTTGTGAATGAAACTTCATTAACTAAAATTATACCTTGATTTATATTGTACATTCTAGCTTCATCCCAGTATCTCATTCATATTTCTCAGTTTAGCTACCTAATGGGCTACAGAGTTTAAGGATTTGTCTATGAGAGTTCCCAAATCTCTTGTTAGGTCAATGCCCTGATGTTCATTTTCCATTTAGCAGCTATACAGTGTCTTTTTTTTGATGCAAACCCATTAGTTTACATTTACCTGCATTTGTCATTCCCCAGCCAGGTGCATTCACTATTTACATCATTATGTATTGCATTGCTTTTCTTTGTTTGCTGTTCTTCCCAGGCACAGCTGACAGAGTAGCAGGAAATAATCCACAGACTCACCAAATCACTATCTTTCTTTTTATTGCGTTCTAGAAAAGAAACACCGAGTTTGGGTACAATTTATACACTTGTTTATGACAATTTGGACAGATATTGGCAAATTCATTAATTACTGTATGTTCATGAATTATCAGTCATAAATCATTGCTCACCAGAAATCTCTAGAGAATACATCGTCCTGTCTGACATTTGCTGTTCTTTAGCTCTTCTTTTCATTCCTATGATGATTGTTGTCATCCCATCACCGAGAAGGAGTTGACACAATGTGACTCAGGCAAGCAAGCAGGACCTCAAATATCAAAAATTCTTTTTCACGTCCCTCCTTTGGTGCACTTGCTTATCTGATGGTGAATAGGTTTCTCATTAACACAACTGTATGCTTATACATTTCCGTATATTCTGCTTCTTGGATACATGGACAGGGAAATGTGTCAGTGCTCTCTGAACGGCTACACGTGTGGACATTTGTTTCTTGTACCAGATGTCTGCTAATACACCACCTCATCATTCATTTTTTACTGACTTTTCAACGATATAATTCAATCGAATCACATTTTGGTGCTTGACAAGGTATAGAACTCTGATTATAAATCAGATGCCCTCTTCAGAGATCTGCTGGAAACACAATCTGCCCTACATAAAGCTTTTTTTTGTATTTGGGTTTCTATTCTTGTTTATCCCTTCACTCAGTCTGATCAAAATACCGCCATAAAAATCACTAATGATTTTCCAGTGTGCTTTCTTACTGTATCATATTGTTTAAACAGTGGAGGTTTTTTTGTCTTTTAAAAAAATTTTATTATTTAGTTCATTTTTTTATTTTCTGCTTTCTCATTTTCTCCCAAGAAGGTCCTGACCTCTCTTGCCAGGGCCTGACCCTCATTTGACTATACTCCCAACTCAATGGTTTTGGAAAAACATACAATTGAAAGTGGTGTTTCTGATACTGTAGTTATTCCATCCTTAGCGAAGTATGGCCTGTCAGATTTATGCCACATTATCTGGAAATTCACAAGGAGGCATAGTAACTAAGTAAATCCTGGGGACAGCAAAATCCACCTGTCACTAGGCAAAGATGGACAGATACACTCAGGAACTTGAAACTTTTTTATTTACATGTTCAAGTCAGATGTTTTCCAAACCAGTCTTACAAAAAGCACCCATTGTTTTTCTGCATGCTAAGCTACTAAGAAGAAAAACAACTACGTAAATGAATGAATTGGGAAGAGGGAGAGCTCCAGTTCTGAGATATTTCAGGGAGCTTTTCCTGCTGAACGAGAAAGGGAATAACCAGAATAGTTCCAAATATCATGTAAAGAGACAATGGAAATATTCTTCGCAGATGAATCAGGTCTATGCAGACTGAAGATCCAAGAATTAATGAGATGTGATTGTTACCAAAAAATGCAAACTAACCAAGTGAAAACAACTCTCAGTAAGTAGTTCTGACCCTGACCACTGTGTTATCCTTGTGTAAGCCCTCTGCTACAAGCTGAATGCAAGATTCTCTTTCTCTGCTTATATACTGAAAACACATTGATGGTTTGTTTAAAAAACTCTTCTCAGCCAGCCTTGAATATTATGAGTCATTTTCTATTTCTTTCTTCACAGCAAGTCCCTTTTGATTCCATAATACGATTTTTTTTACTTGCATACTGTAATTGCATAAATAATTTCTTAGGGAAAAAGCTGAAGAATAATTTTAAGAGTTTATTTAAGCAAGCATTTTAATATTTATAATACATTTAATCTAGAAGGCAGTTAGATCCAAGCATCTTTGATAAAGTGATATTGATTTGTTCCACTGCCCTAAGCAAAATGGATAGTATAATTTCTCTTGTTGTTGATTAGTAAATGTTCTGGCTCTGCTGGCTTTATTTTTTAAATGGTTGACAGAACGTTTTGGGGAAGCAGACAATGAATTATCTTTTCAGAATTGCAACATTAATTTAAATTTGTTTTAATTTATTTTGATGTTATGTTTAGAACTATGATCGTTGCAAAGATTTATATTGCAGAATGCAGTGATGAAATTTCCAAAAAATGCATGTGATAGTTCCCTGTACAGAATATGAAAATTATTTTAGAAAGAAATAACAACCACAAAGTAGACAGAGTGACATCTATAATATTCATGTGAAAAATGCAAAAGCAAATGTGAAATTTATGAAAAAAACCCCAATCATTCATTGTTCCTCAAAACTGAATGAAATTGTAAAATTGCTACTGGAACATTCTCAGCAGGCTTCAAATGTACTTCTCAATCATATGAGCATCATTCACCATCTGCCAGACCCTATATATGTTCATTTATCTATATGATGACTCACTGCAGGGTGCTATAAGTATTACCATTACTTTATCTAATGAGTACCCTGTCTATTTGTACCCGTCTTGACAGCTTCTGTCCATATCATTCATTCATTGTCAAACCATCAACACAGCAAAAAAGGCATCTGTCTCATCAAAATGGCTGCTGTCTCATCACAGCTTGCTGCCTTTGGTAACATCCATTCTGCATCCATTGCATCACCACTGAGTCCATTCCCATTGCAGCACCAGTAGCCACAAAGCTACTTCAGCCCATGATATCTCACTACTTATCCCGAAGGAGGAATGGAAAATTACTCTGACATCACTTTTGACCTTGAGAAAAGACAATTATATGATGTAAAGGGAGAGTGAAAAGGAAATACTGATTCATATAAATCCTCTCCATGGAAAGTATCAGGAAGATTCTTGTGGAAGGAAAAAAAATTCATGGAACGTCCTCACTCCTCTTGTAGTTCAAGTTGTTGTAGGAGAGAATTCCTTTTCTCGCACCTAGGGAGTGAGTAGAGATGTGGAGTCCAGGTACACTCTATGGGGCAGAATTAATACCCATGATTATTAATTTAAGGTTACATGTAATGTTGAAATATAAAGAGTAAATTGCTATGACCAACATAGGCAGGGTCTGTAGAAAAGATAGAAGGAAAACCCCACAGTACAAAGTGTTGCAGATGCATTTTGAAAAGCAGCTTCTGCTATTATTCTTTGTAATTTCAAATTTTATCTGCTCATGCAATTAAAATTCTCACAGTGAATCAGCATATACCAGTACATTAGTCAAGCATGTAGTGTGTCTTTCCTTGTAATCTAGTAGTGGTATGCCATCCCTTTTCCCTAGTCATCCAAACCAAGGGAAGCTGAGAAAGGGTTTCCTTTGAAGTCAGTTCATAGAAAGACACTAAGTAATGCATGTAGTAACCAGTTTGGATGTGCTTAAACCAGGTCTTTTTATTCTGTTATAGGAATCTGTCTGGAAAAAAAAATTCCCCCATGGAATTTTTAATTGTGGATCAAGGTCAGCTAGCTCAAATAGCCTCCATTGGAGGATATAATTCCAAATTAATTAATTTTCACGAGGGAGGGTAGAGGGAAAGCAGTCCAGTGTTTCTTTATGCAAAGTAAAGAAAGGAACACACCTTTGAAAAAACCTTCTATTTAGTTGGTTAAATTTTACAGGGGTGTAAAATAATGTTTCTAGATTTGTTATTCATTGATTGCATAGTTTTAAAATGTATCAAAAGTGTGGGTCAGCTATATAAATGTTAATTTCACTGGTAGAATGAAACAGAATTTAAAATTTAATGAGAAATGTCTACCTGAAGTGGGAATAAAAAGTTATTACAACTTGCAGTGGTATAGAGGTATAGGTGGTAAGATTTAGCCCTGCTGATGGGAGAGGTTAATACCATTCGCATTAATAATGGAGAATAATAAGGATAATAGCATGATATTCATAGATCACCTTCTATTTGCACTCAGATTACCATAAATTATGACTCTCTACCATTGGGTTAATCAATGTCCACAGACCTCAGGAGAAGATTTTCCAAGTGTTTTCCTCTTCTGGCTTATTTTTTGCCTTCATGGAAGGAAGGTCACCTTGGAGTGTGAAAGATTTTACTCTTTTGCCTCAGCTCAACACAGAGCATCCTTCTGTAGGTGATGAAGCAGCAAGCAAACAAAAAACCCCTTTCTTCTCAGTTAATTTTAAGTTAGATACTGAAAAGCATAAGTACCTAAAATATAGCAAGTAATTAGTATTCTAGGAGGGGACACCGTGAACACAATACCTCACCTTATAAAAATAAAGCAGGTAATAAATATAAACGAGGAGATACAGCTAAGCTATGTAGAAGAGATGTAAGAGATTAATGCATGCTAATAAATTTCCTGTGAAGTAAGGAACCATAGCCAAGGAAGGAAGACTTGTCCCAATAATATTAGGAAAATATGGATCACAATTGTTGGCAAAGATTCTAAATCTGGAAAGTCCCATCAATTTTGAAGTGATTCTCTCTTCAGTGTTTGGCTAGTATTATATTCGACACATGTAAGTGGTCAAAATGGAAACTGCTCCACCAAACTTTGAATATGAACTTCAATATAAAAAAGAAAATCCTCAGAGGTGACATGGAAAAAAATCCAAACCCTTCTCACTGCAAATTTCTTGTAAAAAAAAATGTAATCTAGTAGGGTGGTACAGAAGCAGGATCAGCTCAAGCTGGTGCCTCTGGGGAGGGACACTGAACAAAAAATACCTGGGCAATTATACCATTACATGCTACTCACTTGCCCCTCACCCACTCTTCATGCTCTCTTCACGAGCCTTCCATGTGCCATTTGGTCCAGTAGTGATTCTAATCTGAGATCTTCTGACTCCTTATTGGATTCCTCCACTGTTTCCAGACAGGCTATTTTCTTGCCTAGTTGGAGATGCTGGTGACAGTTGTAGCCTCCTTATCTTCTGGTCTGTGCTGGCTCTGAAGGCCCTGTTTTGCTTAAGTAGGTTCACGTTTAGTAAATCTAGTTAAAAATTTGCAGTTTGTGACATAAGGCTTCAGCAAATCCGTCTACTCATACTAAGTAAGCAAAGCTAAGCAAACAGCATACTGAATAACTCAGCATTATAACTAACTGATTAATTCTATTTTAAAATGACTTTTTAAAGATAAATGACTAATATCTCTGACCACTGAGAGATGCCATCCCTGCTCAAGGGGATAGTTGCCATCCAGGGAGAATTCATGTTGGGCTCGTCTAACAGTCTGTTGCTAGTACAAGATCTCATTGCGCTGAGAAGCAACCTTGAGAGTTGTCCCAGCCCAAGGAGAGGTCACCACCGTGCAGCCACACTGCCTAGCAGGGCAAGCTCAAAGTAGGTTCACTTAGGTTGTCATATTTAGGGGATAAAGTGATTTACTTGTAGTCAAATGGTGTACAACGGGAGAGGTATGCCCGAGACTCCTTGTACCCGCAACATCCCTCATTCCTTGATAAATGATTCTAGGAAAAACCATCTGCTCTTTGTGTGTTAATGGCATGATTGGTGTTTGAAGCTTATATGCCTCAGTGCTCACTGTGCTCTGCTCCTTTGTGGGTTTCTGAGAGAAGTTCGTGTCCCAGCTAAGGTTTGGGCATTTACCTTCTCTGGGGCCTGTACCAAATTACTAGTAATTTGGTTAAAAGAAAGAAAAAAAGTCATCCTAGTAGCCCAGGTGTAACCTAGGCAGCTTGAGAAATGTATGAGGAAACAGTCACAAGAATACACCTCCTGTGTTTGTGCATTCTTGTGAATACATGAAATAAAAATATACTTATTTCCTTCAAACAAACAGAACAATCAGCTCTAAAGCATCTGTTGCATGTTATTTTACAAAACTGGCACATAAAGCAGCATTTTTAACACTCACATAATTTAAACAAATATAAATGTAATTGCCTTGAATGAGCTGAGATTTCCTTGGAGTACTCTAAGCAAATGCATCCCTTTTTCTAACTAAGATGCAAAAGAAAATGGCTTCTCGCTCAAAAATAATGCAGACTGGTTAATCAATCTCTTTCTCATTTCTTAGGCTTTGGATTACTTATAAATTCCTAACAAAATAAACCAAATCAAAACCTACGATACACTAGAAAGTTATCTCATATTTACTAGATTTGCATTTTCATTATTGTTGGGAGGAGCAATAATGTAAACAAAATAATTACACAATTTTTTCCTGATTTTGCAAAAATGAACTCTTGCCAACTCTTAAAAATGTTTATAGCTATATGACATAGCCACTTGAACTGATGAACTCCATAGCTGCACAGAGAACTGCAAGCCAAATTTCCCATTTTGCAGGCTTTTGCTGGTATGATGCACTAGCCTAGAGCATCAGAAAGAGGTTCTTCAAAATTGTAAATACCAATAAACCTCTCTGTGAGTAATCTGGCTGATCTCTGGTACTTTAGTACCAGAAGGGCCAAAGCTTCCAGTTAATGAAAATTAAATGAAATGAAAATAACGTTCTACTCACTGAAATCGGATATTCCTTTTTTTTTCTTTTTCTTTTTCTTTTTTTTAAAAAAAGAGTGTACCTGAGATCCCATTCTGCATTTTTGTTCAAATAATATGACCACTAACGGACAAGGTTTAGTTCTTTAGGCCATGCACTTCAACATAGTCAGTGTTTGGTGCAGACCATTTGCAGTAGACCACTTTTCACTGAATTTATAGAACATTGCTTAGTACTGGAGTACTAGTCTAGACATTAATTTCTGATACTTTACAGCTACTGTTTTAATTTATGAAAAATAGATGACATATTGGTTAGACGAGGATAGTTACTACAGGGTAAGGGTTACGTGTTAAAGAGACAGGGCAAAGTCAGCCCACAGCTCACTTGCATGTAGTGAGATTTCTTGGCATTTTTTAAATATCAAATCATGACATTTAGGAAGGCAAGAGCACTTAACCCACTACTAATAAGCTCTTGAGATACTATTGCTTATATGAGCAAAACTGAAATAGAAGCAAATATGTGTATGTACACACACGCAACAAAATCACTAAGCCATATGCTGGCCCATGTATTATTTAGCATATTATTACTAATTTATCATATTCTGCCTTTGAAAGTCTACTACATGTGTACAATCACTGATCAATTTTGCCCATCCACACCACTTGGTTCTGGACTGCCTGCTGATACTGATGTACATTCTGGACGTTGATTTTGCGTGAGAGGTTGGTCATACACCCTTTAAAAATTGTTAGTGGACGTTCTGAAAAACTGAAACACATCAGAATCTGCAAAAAACATACTTTTCCATGTCATTTTATGCCCAGGCTTGCTTTTTCAGGATTTATATTGTCTTCCTTTTCTAAAACTCATCTATTGGTCTTATTGCACTGTAGATTTGTAGTATCTGTATCAGAACATCAGCAATAGGTGTGCAAGATTTTGACCCCATATGTATTGAAAGTTCACAGAGGAGAGATTTGGAGAGAGCTGTTTGTTTCTAACCACTAACACAGAAAATATTTGGTGGTAATGGACCCTGAGCAAGACCGATTTGCTTGACATTTTTTTTATTTTTATTTTAAGTTTAGTACTCTTTGGGTTGTAAAATTGTTTCTAGCTAGGAAGTGTTATATATCAACCAGCAGGTGTTATTATACGCAAAAAAAAACCAACCCACGGTGTATTGCAAAGAAAATGGATCACAAATAATGTGTTCTGGATATGTGTAATGCATTATTCTTACCTTGGACTATTTTTCAACTGTAATGTTGCTTAGGAGTATTTGCTTGTAATTCTTGATGATATATATTCTTTGCTGATATGTATCTACTGCTTGGAATTATTAAGAAGATGCAATACAAAAACAAATGAATAGGAAAAAGAGATGAAAAATAAGGAAATTAGTAGAGGCTGGTTTTTTTATTTCTACTCTCAGGTGAAGGAAGTTGTCTTGAGAGCTCTGTTGGGAGATGACCTGTAAATACCAGCATTTGCAAACCTGAAGAGCTTTTGCATGTGTGTTAGAACAACATGCAAAACAAAACCAGACTTGCTTTTTCAATAGCCTACAACCAAATGAGAAACAGGGATTTTAAACTAAAAAAAATAGTACAGTGAAGGCTTGAAAAAGACAATGCTTAACTCTTATACTTGTCAAACTTTTATCAGAAGCTGGTAATCAGGTTAGATAATGGACGATAAGCTATTAATGGTTTCCTGTAGTCAATCAAGATAAAATCAAAGTGTAAACAGATGAGCAGACTTTCATAAAATTCTGGGACGGTCTCTGAAGTATCAGTGACACCTTTGAAGGCAGATGTATAGGTCAGATTTTAGTGTGCACATGCTGAAGAAGAGAGTCAGCAGAGTCTAAAAACTGTTAGAAAAATGCACATTTTAATATACAAGGTGCTGATTAAAAGATTTGTATTCAGGTCTTTGGGCAGGTAACTCTGCCACGACACCTTTTAATCAGCTGTAGACTGAAGTTACTATTGCTTCTGGCTGCAAAGCCTTATTGTTGATTTTAATTCTAGGAGGGGACGTAGAATCATAGAATTATTATGGTTGGAAAGGACCTCTAGCATCATTAAGTCCAACCTTCATCAAATCTCCCTAACCACTAGACCACAGCCTCAAGTGCTACATCTACCCATTTTTAAAACATCTCCAGGGATCTTGACTCCACTACCTCCCTGGGCAGCATGTTCCATTGCCCAACCACTCTCTCAGTAAAGAATTTCTTTGTAATATCCAATCTAAACCTCCCCTGATGCAACTTGAGGCCATTTCTTCTCATCCTATCATTAGTACTTTGGGAGAAGAGACTGATACCAGCCCCACTACAACCTCCTTTTAGTTAGTTGTAGAGAGCAATAAGGTCTCTTCTCAGTCTTCTCTTCTCTAGACTAAACAACCCCGGTTCCCTCAGCCGCTCTTCCTAAGACATGTTTTCCAGACCTCTCACCAGCCTTGTTGCCCTTCTCTGGACCCAGTGTCCTTCTTATATTGTGGTGCCCAAAACTGGACACAGTACTCAACGTGCGGTCTCACGAGTACCGAGTACAGGGGCACAATCACCTCCCTACTCCTGCTGGTCACACCAGTTTTGATAGAGGCCAGGATGCCATTGGACTTCTTGGCCACCTGGGCACACTGCTGGCTCATGTTCAGTCGGCTGTCAACCAACACCCCGAGGTCCTTTTCTGCCAAGCAGCTTTCCAGCCACTCTCCTCCCAGCCTGTAGCGTTGCATGGGGTTGTTGTGACCCAAGTGCTTGAGCCAGCACTTGGCCTGCATGAAACCAGTTCCTGGAAGAGACTACAAACATATTCAAGAGTAACACTGTTCAGTCTGGATGATCAGCTCTCCCTGAATTACTGATGGTTGGTTAGTATTCCTTGAAGGTTGGTGATTCCTAGAGAACAGGGGTAAATTCATATCGTGAAGTTTCAGGAGTCTCTACTGTGCCTGCAGGTAGCTTTTGGGATTAATCAGTCAGTAAGAGAGGCTGACTCCATAAGAAGCTAGCAACAGAGATCAAATATAGCAAATTCACACTTTGCAAGTAACATTAAAAGCAATATGTAATTAAACAGAATTTCTAGTTTCTGTGACATTACCTATTTGCTGCCATCACCTCAAATTTAAAAGCTGATCGTCAAAAACAACTGATATAGAACAGCCATATAATGAAGCCACAAGATTAATTTAGCCCAATCTTAATTGCAATGATTTATCATTGTCCACTGGGCATTGCAAAAATATTAACAAATCTTGCAGAAAGATTAATAGATACCCAGTAATAAACTTAGTCTCCACGTTACACATAAAATTAAACATGAATTTTCCTCATGAGACTCAAATTATTATTTAAATACTTGAATTATTTTCACTTTTGTGTTTCCATTTTTCAGAATTTCCATTTCTGCTTTAGCTTTAAATGAGATCATATTTGTCCTGTCTCGACTACCTCAAGAGTCAGGAAACACACACAGTGCTAATTTGCCATCCCACAATTGTTATATGAGCTTAGCCTCCACCGGTATCCTATCTCACTACTCACAGCAGAAAAAAAAAGAAACCAGAAGCCCCATGAGGTACTTTACAGGTCCTCCTGCTTCATTCCACCAAGTTATTTTCTGAGTGGTTTACCATCCCACCACTTCTGAGTGCAGTCCTCTCTCAATAGGCAACCACTAAATGCTCTTGGAGTCAAATGAGGAAACTGGTGCTGATAGCAACAACATTAGGATGGGAAGCGCTCAGGGGTCTGTCTCCTAGACCTCAACCCAGAACCCAACCAGGTGTCCTACACCATGTTCAAGCAGAGGAAAGCACCTCACAATGAACCCAAAAAACCCTGACAGATGAAGAGAGGCAGCCCATATGACAATATAATTATTCATATATTACCCAAAACTTACTTTTGAGTGTAAGCGACCCAAGTCTTTAAGTGAGGAGCTCTCTGAGTTTAACATATATGTATATAAACAGACCTGAAGTCCTTTTTGGAAGCAACCCTCGTGTAGTTCTTTTTTTCCAAATGTGTAGCCAACCCACCTTTATACATGTTGCTCTCTGAAATGCTCAGAATAAGACAAGTATGTCTTCTGTGGTCAGAGGATCAAGTAGTCTTCAGGATTCTGGCATAGCTTGGCAAGCATGCACTGCAGGTGAGTACAGCACCTTGCCACCAAGAAGGGCTCTTCATCCTGTCTTTCCTGCTGGGGTAACAAGGAAGTCTGAGAGGTTGCCCAGGAAGGCTGGAGATGAATAGGGAGGAGGTTAACCTAGGGGCTTTAGGGGTACGTAAAACTGGTCTCTCCTAATTTAAAGAGGCTTCTGATCATGTGTCACCATAGAAGTAGCAGCTTCAGAACTATTAGAAATGGGGAAGTGTTTCTCCTGCTCATAGGCTGAACTGGCAAATAATGAATGTACGACGTGATGGATTCAACGGATATGTTTAATCCTTTTGGTAAAACACATTTCACGACTTCTGACAAGAAACATCCATTAACTGCTCCTCCTACCCTCAGGTCATTTCTTTCCGATGTCTTTAATTAGACTTTTAAAAACAGACTGATCTTACTGCATGACATTTTCTGCAAAATTCCTATGTGAGTAGAATTTTATCAAATGCTTAAAGGTAGTTCCTGTGTGAAGCTTTATCAATAAAACAAACAAGTAGAGATATTAGGGAAATGCAAATAAAATTAGACAAAATTACATAAACATTTCATAATCAAAATTTCCTACAAGTGATAGCTCGAATGGTGTTTTCCTGAGGGTCTGAAGTTTAGGTACCAGAAAGAGCTTTGCAAAAGCTATCAGATGGCCAAGCCAGTCATCAGTTTAAGTATGTGGGCTGAGATCTGATGGGTGATGTTCCTTGTTTATTTGCTTAGAGTCTCCTTTTTAGGGCTGGTCTTCTCAAGTATTATCTGTAGTAGAAAATCCACCAAAGTTGTTGTGACATTTAGTAATGGAGTATCTAAGAACTTGTATTAATGGCAGAGTTGATGGGTATCTGCCTGTCAGCATCCTGATTGTGTTTCACATTATTACTTTCCTCCCTTTTTTCTATGGACGAGGGTTTTAATAAATGACGGAATATTTGGCCGAAGAGTTAAAATAAAACGTTAGGTAAAATAATCACCAAGAAGTAGAAGAATAAGCAAGAAAATACTAAATTACAAAAGGACACACTACAATAAAATTATAAACTGCAGTCCTGACTTCTCAACCAATGTTTTATGGATGTGCTGAGACTTTATAGTGCATACTGCAGTTTACAGCTCTTGGACTAATTAGCAGATGTTTAAAATCTCTAAAGATTTGGCCCAGAATTTCTAATTACCTACTGTACGTCCCAGACTGAAGAGAAGCTGTAAATCTATGGTAGGTGCCATGCACCTGTCAGGCATTCACTTTTTACTCGTAAGAAAAAACACATGAGGTTTTCTGAAATACCAGGTTTTGATTGTTTTAAGGTGTAGGGTTTTTAAAAGAGTTTTAAGATCTAGTCACGTTTTTCTCTTTGATCCCTCACATTTCAACATCTGATTTTCCTGATAATGTTTTGATACAAGCTTTTAACTGAAAAAAAAAATCTTCCCAAGAAATGATGGAGAGAAATAAAAGCAACGCCATGCTTATAAAGAGCAAAGCTGCTCGTTGTGTGTCTATGTAATGTTAGTGGGCTGTTTGACACTGACACATTTAAACCTTACAAAACCGAAAAACAACCAAACCAACCCCTTTATTTATAATGGAAGCTTCAGAAAGTTGCTTTCTTATACGGTAGATCAATATTCTGTTTGGAAATGACTGGGCTTTTCTATGGCTGTCCTACTGCCTTTTAAAAAATGCATCACAAATCACTAACAATTGATTTGTCCTTGAGAAGAAGTCTTTTTTAACTACCTCATTTTAGAGATGTTTCAGTATATCTGCAAACAGATACGTGTGAACATATGCACAGTACAGGAGAAACACTGTCATGGTCTGAAGTCCCTGTTTTGTTGGGTTTTTTTTCACCTATTTAAACTAACTTCTTCATTGTGTATTGAGCAGAAACAGATACACCTATCTACAGTTAAGCTGGTTTTTCTAATACTGTTATTAAATAAGCACGGCTCATGTAACTCTCGGATGTATTTTATTTCCAGTGCTTTTTACAGAGTAGGTTATTGTTAGCCAAGCTTAGCATAACAACTCAAAATTAAGCCCATGTTGCTTAGAGCTCCATTAATTGTGTTGATTAAAGCGCTAATATCTATATATTCTTTGTTTAGTCCTACACTATTAACATCTTAAGGCCTAAAAGCCCTCTCAAGAGTATAGAGTGGTTCTACATGCCAGAGGTTACTGGTTCAAAGATCTTTTGAAGGAGAGGATCAGATCAGATCAATTAGAAGCAAACTCACTAAGTCCCGATGAAAGAATCTTGATGTTAAAACTAATCAGATTTTCCTGAAAAGGATGTTGGACCTCTCACAAGATCACCTCTCCGTTAGAGTTTTGCGTAAAGTAGTACACTAATAGTGGCTGATCACTTCTTTTACCAACACAGAGGTAAAATCTCTTCCTGGATGTGCTGGTTTCGGCTGGTATGGAGTTAATTTTCTTCCTAGTAGCTGGCAGGGGCTATGTTCTGGATTTGTGCTGGAAATGGTGTCGATAGCACGGGGATGTTTTTGTTACTGCTGAACAGTGTTTACATGGAGTCAAGGCCTCTTCTGCTTCTCAGCCCACCCCACCAGTGAGTAGGCGGGGGATGCACAAGAAGTTGGGAAGGGACACAGATGGGACAGCTGTACCCAACTGACCAAAGGGATATTCTGTACCATATGACGTCATGCTCAGCAATAAAATCTGGGGGAAAAGGAAAGGGGGGGATGTTCGGGGTGATGTTGTTTGTCTCCTCAAGTAACTGTTAATATGGGATGGAGCCGGGCTTTCCTGGAGATGGCTGAACACCTGCTTACTGATGGGAAGTGGTGAATCAATTCCTTGTTTTGCTTTGCTGGCACATGCAGCTTTTTCTTTACTTCTTAAACTGTCTTTATCTCAGCCTATAAATTTTTTCACTTCTACCCTTCCAGTTCTCTCCTCCATCCCGCCATGGGGAGTGAGAGAGTGGCTGTTGTGGTACTTAGTTGCTGGCTGGGTGTAAACCATGACACTGGCCTAAGAATTTTATGTGGTTTGAAATACTCTTAAGACTTAATTTTAGGATTTGGAGTACTGTTTAAAACACGGAGTGTCAGCCTTTGACGTTCATGTGTGTTTTACCAAGCATGGGAGCAAATGGTGGGGAAACACATCTTATTAATCCGGAGCTGACTATTAAAATTTTCCTCAGACTGTAGAGATATGCACTAATGCTGCACTTTTCACTTTAATAGTTGTCTTTGTATTTTTAACATCTTATCGTCCTAATGAATCTTGAAGATGTTACACGTAGATATCCCGAATTATTTCTTAATGAATTTTTATGGATGTCTTATCAGTAAGCTGGAACTATTCTCAATTGAGGTAGTCTGATGTACTTAAAAACACACTTGGAGCAATGAGTAAGCAGTACATAAAATCACAAACCTTAACACAACAAAAATTAAGTGGCATTCTGTAATGTATTTTATGTCCAATTTTTATGGTGGCTCAACTTTTCTACTACAATTCATCCTGATGAAAAAGGGCATTGCTCATACCTAGTGACACTTCTGCCTGTTTAGCTTCACTGCTGCATTGAAATAAAACCATTTTTGCCTGAGATTAAGAAGCAGTATTTTTCCATACAAAGCAGAAGGCCATTTGGATGTAGAGGGATGGATCAAAAAAACCACAATAGTTAATGGGACCTTTCATTTGGAGGACAGAATCAGGTTTTGCCATAAAAGAGGAATGGAAGCACTTATGACTATTCATTTGCCTCTTCTTTACTGACACTGCTGTAAGGCCTGAATATATAACCATTTTGTGAGAACTCAGAAGTGACTACCTAGTAGGATGGTGCAGTATTGGCTTCAGTAGTATTAGTAGTAGTAACAAAGATGAACATAGGTTTTATACAAGGTTAGTTTAAATTCTAAGAGATCTTAAAATCCTTATCATTTGCAAAGAAAGTTCTGTCTCAGGAGAAGCTGTGGCTTGTCTCTGGAGTCGCTTCCTTGTTAGGTGACTTTATTAATGTATTTGTATTTGGTTTGTGCTTAAATTTTCAACATTTTCAAAATATAAAAGTTTGCTTTACTTTTTGGAGTAGATGTATAAGAAATTAAATGGCCATGAAGATGAAAACAATCAACAAAACAGGTGTTTGAAATGAACAATATAAATCTGCTATCAGTGTTTAGGCTTCTGCCTATGCAGAATTTGATTATATGGAAAACTTCAGCATTAAATAAGCTAAATTATGACAAAATTAACCTGTCATTCACTGTAGTCCTGCTTTCTTGGTTTGTATTGTTGTTACTTCATAGCATCAGTCATCAATGTGAATTCAGTTAAAATGCATGTGGATCATAAATGTTTTATGAATTCTAGTTATTCAGCTGCTAGGCATATTT
Organism: Actenoides lindsayi; assembly: GCA_025331215.1. Classification (NCBI taxonomy): domain Eukaryota; kingdom Metazoa; phylum Chordata; class Aves; order Coraciiformes; family Alcedinidae; genus Actenoides; species Actenoides lindsayi. Next base: position 15,601 of record WTSP01021758.1, on the reverse strand, counting down.
ATCTCTGTTTTGTAATTTAAATGCAAAATTAATTTGCATGTGACCTGTTGTACAATTCAGTGCATTGATCAGTGCATAATAAAGAATACTGGAAATGTGGACTGGGTAACAAGCAGTAGCAGAGACTGAAATTGCAACAAGTAAATCAGCAAATTTGAATGTTTGTTCCTAGATTATGATATTTTGAGGCAGGAATAAAATTTCTTTACAACTTACACATCTATAACACAGTACTTGAGAAATTAAAAACTTGAAACAGATACAAATGTTAGAAATTAAAGCAATGACAGAAATACTGACTTCTTATAAAAATTTCACTGCCATTTTCCTGCACACTTTCCTGAAAACTCCCTATATTAACCTTTTTTATGTTATTTCTGTCCTTTGTCTACTTATGTTTTATTATTTACTGTATTTCTTATTCTAACAAGTAGATGGCATCAAAACTCACATCAGTATTTCTGCAGAAGTCCGTGCAAGACATTACAAAAATCCTTAAACATTTAAAATCTAAGGGAAGGGAAGGTGAATTGCAAAAGTAGTCAGACTAATGTAAAAATAAAGTAAGGAAATAAATTCACAGAAATATGAAGAGAATGAAGAGGCACCACTGTTCATGAACATTTTATGGTAAGATTTGAATCCTCTTTTAAAAGTTTGGCACTTAAGTGAAATTTCTCTAATTCTAATATAGCTATACTGGCATAATGAATTGAAATTGAATTACAGAAAACATAAGGTTTTATTGCCTTGGGTTTCATGTGAAGCTCACATACAGCTTCTCTTGGTTTTGGTTTTTTTTTTTCTTTTAAGAGGAAGTGAGTATAAGTCTGGCTTACACGAAAGTTCCTCTCTCTCTTTAATGCAAGAATCAAAAATGAGTTAACAGCTGTTACAGCTGTAAGAGTCTGGCAATATTATGCCCAATAGGTGGCATAAAGATCTGGGGATGTTTATGAAAGCTGGAGCATATCAGGGTATCAGTAGCAGACTATATAGTGGTAGCAAAATCAGATAAGTAAGGCTGGATAATCAGCATGCCTATGCTGAACGTAGTGGTAAGTCACATCTGCTTCCTACTATCTTGACTGTCTTCTTCATTTTCCTCATGTCATGGATTGAACTTAAATGGTTTAGAAAAATATCTGGCACCAAAAGAAATCCAAAGCTCGTTGTGTTGTTGGTGCATCACGTCAATTCCACAGTTGCAAATTGTTGTAATTTCTGCTACCTGGAGATTTTTAGGTGTGCCACATAATGCACAGACCACAGAGCTTACAACAGTGACATCTGCGACTTGACAATGCCAGACAGCAAAAGAAAAAAAAAAAAGACACCACCCCCCCCACCCCCCCCCAAAATTTAAATTTCTGGTAAGTTAATTCACCATTAAATATCGTTAAATGCTACATAAAGCAGACCCTATTAGGGAAAAAAGAACTGATTTTATTATATCTTGCTTTTAAAACAGCAGTAACTAACATACTGGAGAGTGTATGTGTGTGTGTGTGTATGGATGGAGGGATGGATGGACTCCAGCATGGATTGCTGCTTCAAAGGCAAACTTGTGCCTTAGGGTAGGCTCAGCTTCTTCTGTTATCATAAGGAAACCAGAAACATATCAAAATGATTGTCTTGGCAGCTAGCACATGGCAGGGGGCAGCTAAAAGAAGCCTCCTACTGCTTGGAAGCCACATCATACTGAAAATATTTGAGTTTATATTCAAGTTACGTGCAGAGAGGTAAAGCAATGACACATTGCTATTATTGCTGTCTTATTTCAGATTAGGATGATAAAAACCACTCAAAATAAAATGCTCCAAACAAATAAAGAGTAGAGTATCTATTTGTCAATATTATTGTTGCACAAAGGCTACTGAGGCAGGTTCACATGAGAAAAGATTTCGTAGTGCGATCTGTAGCTGATGGTATACCTTAGGACAGAGAAAGGTAGTTTTAAGGTAGGATAAAAACAGAGTGAAACAGGAAAGGGAAAACATTAACCAGCAGTCAGCCTCTGGGGGCACTCCAGCACAGCAGATGGAAATGATTAAGGTAGCGAGTGATGAAGGTGATGATGATGGGGTTTTTTTTCCATGTTTAATGGGGAGGAGGAGCTTGTGCTACCCTAAGAGCTGGGGAGAGCAAAGAAATGAAGGCAGGATGTGAAAGGGACAAAACCAGAAGGATGAAGCACAAGGTGATGGAAGACAACAGGACAAGAAAAAGATATAGACTTTTGCTTTACTTGCAGACTGAAATGTGGAAATTTAAAGGTGATTTGTCAGGCTGATTGAATGTCGTTACTTTTTCCTTCAGCCAGTTTTTTATTTTGGTTTGGCAGGGTATTTTTGGTTGTTTTTTTGTTGGTTGGCTGGTTTTGGTGTGGGTTGGTTGGTTGGTTTTTGGGGGGTGGGTTTTTTTGGTTTTGTTTTTTTTTTGGTGTGGGTTTTTTTTTTTACAAGGAATCACAGAGTACAAAGAATTTGAAGGCAACCTACAGTTAGTGACAAGAAGTTCAAGGAGAGACATTTGGAGGATAAAAGAGGAGCAGCAAAGGGGAATAAGTAGGACTCATACTCCCCATACGTAACTGCAAACAAATCAGTCAGTGTCAAACGAGAAGCAGCCTTCATTCTTTTTGTGCATTTATGACAGGAACAAAACAAGATTTTGCTCGGGAAGGACATGTTCTACCCTCAGCCCATGTTTCTGTGGTGCTCTTAAGTGGCAGCATGCCATTTAACTTAAAGTAAGCTTGATTATCCTTTTTTGAGAAATATACAAATCTGTACTTACAACAAATTCAGTTGAAACTGTCTGGTTTGGACTCTTAGGAGTGGGATTTGTATTTGCAGATGTACACCCAAATTCTTAGATTGTGCCCTCCATTCTGCATATGTGCTTTCCTACGCTGTGCTTTTTCAATAAGAGAGTCTCTTACAGTCATCTTCCCTAGAAAAAAAAATTAATACATCCCTCAAGACCCGATCTGGAAGATGGGGTGATCTTTAATATCTTCAAATTTATGTTATAGCTGTGGCAATAAGGGACATTTCCCAAGAGGTACATTCGGAATCCTTTGGTAATGATGAGTAACGCATTGCTATGCAAACAGTACCATGAAATTTCCTGCGATGTGTGTTTTCTATCACCTTACTTGGGGTCTTAATGAAATTTGAACTTGGATTGCTTCCATCTGAGTCTGGATCATTAATTCTGTTTATGTGATGGCTAATGCTCCCGCTCATCTTTCGTGTATAGTTGTCCTGGTTTGAGTTAAAACACAATAGCGATGCTGCTTCTGCCAGGAAAACATGGCTTTGGGGTAGAGCTTGGCTTGTACTTGAACTCTGTCCCAAAATTGTTTACAACTGCATGTGAATGTTCTTCCATAGTTGCCTCAGCATATCTGATGCCTAACATTACTCTTTCTGACATATTCAAATACTATTTCTGCACTTTTTATCCTTCTCCCCCTTTCCTTTCCTCACCATGGAGGGAAAAAAAAAAAGAACAAAGAACAATAACTGCAAGATAGTTGCAATCTGCTGCAGGATGGGTAATGACTTAAAAACACTGCAAAGGAGCAATATGAAAACACCTTCTGGGGGCTTGTTCTTGCAGAACAGTCTAAGATACTGGGGTAAAGTTTAAAAAAAACCCAACCAAACAAAAAACCCCCCAAAACAACAACAACAAAAAAAAAAACCAGACAGAAAAAGTGAAATAGCTTTGCAGCAGAATGAAACCAGATCTACGTGGCAGTGCCCTACATTTCCTTATACTTGAGAAGTTTTAGTAACTTCTACAATGCCAAAGATGTTAAGGATTAAATTTTAAGAAGAATAAGGATATTATTTATTATGAAATCAGAACATAATTTAATAGCAATACGAATTTGCTAGGCTTTGATTTCATACGTCTCTTTTGTGCCACTGGCCTCCGGGCAAATTTGGAAAATTCTTTTTTTAAAAGAATAGTTTCATTCTCGTATCTGAATCAAAGTGATTTGCAAGAAGTTTTATAAGCATCTCAATGCTTAACAAAGCCTGTTAAGACTTACTCATTGCTAGATATTTATATACAGTGCTCTAGGGGCTTTTTTATCCTTTCAGTAAGAGTGATGTTTGTTAGTGTATCTTTAGCAAAGAATAATATATATGATATTTTCTGTGACCATCCAGGACCATAATCGTTGGGTTAAGTACATAATATACTGTTTAACTACTGGTAAATAATAAACATTTTAAATTTGGCATTGCTTTCCATCAAATGTCTTCTGAATGCAGCATACTATTTTTCCCCCTTGTATTGGTTATAGGGCAAAAGTTCTGCTGATTGAAATAAATAACCATACATTTTAATTTTAGCTCCTGCCATAGATCTTCCATACCAAGATGTCAGTGAACTGAAAGGACAGAAGGTAAAAGGTTTATGACAAATGTGGAGTAATATTTTTTCAGAGGGGAAAAAAAACCCCACAACTCTGGCTTACAATACCTAGTAGACTGTGTCATTGTCCTTTCAGTGTTCCATTCTCTTTTGCATGTTAATAATTAGACTATGAAAGCATCTGTAACTGTTAACTTCCATCAAATAAGCAAAATGTTTATGTGTATGCTGGAAATATTTTACTGTCCCCTTTTTTTTTTGTTATGGAGTTCTGGTGCAAGATTTTTAGCTAAAAAGTAGCAAGGAGGACTCCTAGGTCTAACAGATTATCTGAAATCACAATAATGGTAGACACTCTGAAGAAGCATTTAAAAAAATAACATAGAATTCACTTTCTGTTTTGTTTGATTGGATTCTTACGTTGATGTTACGTTGCAATTTAAAAGATGACAATAAAAAAAAAAAAAAGGATGTCTTGTGCTGGACTGAACAGCAGTGTACAGGGCTACACCATTTACACTTCTGCCTTATTTAGAGGGAGATGAAAAACACAAACTACATCAATATATCTTCCAGTCTTCTCTTTTCTGAGGTTTGTGTATCTTATTCAAGATGATGCAAACTCTTCACTTAGCATTCACCAGTTGGATTTCTTTCTTGGGCCATTTCTTTCTTTCAAACCTCTTTCTTTCAGCCTGTCCCTTCCCAAAGGCAGTCCTAGTCTCCCACAATATCAGGGTAGTTAGTACATTTGCCCAGAATATGGGGTAGACAAATTTAATACCTCCTTTTTAGAGATGGGTCCAAATCCACATCCTTCATCTTCTGGGAGAATACCCTAATTTAAGGCCTCACATATAGTCTCTGGGATATGTTTCTTTTGTGGAAAACCCTGATTTGGACAAAAAAGTTCAAGATGCACTGATTGGCAAGAGAAAGCATGAGGTAATATCCTTTCTTTTGCAACACTGGCCTGGAAATGCAATGCAGAATCCTACTTCCACTGTGAGACAACGAAGTTGATATTAATTCCGTTAATGAATTACATGGTTAACACATGCTAAATATTGCTAGGAAAATGTCATACGCTATCAGAGATCTAATGTATGATATGCTGGCCCATTTCAACTTGATCTTGACTGAGGAGGGGAAGGGCCATGCAAAGCTGGGTGGTTTAGTTTTTTTCACTGTATAAATAGTAATTTGTTTGAGCAATTAGAAAAGTTTTATTCCATTATGTTTTTTCAATTTTCTTTTAAACAAACTTAATTTCCCCCCCTAAAGTATTGCGTCAGTATACATGAATATAGCAGTACAATGTTGGGACTACTTCTCAGGCCTCATAACCTCAGTCTTTATCTGAAATCCCATGAGTTGTCAGCCCCTTCTCTTTTACCTAGATTAGTACTGTACACCTTGCTAGCTTCTTTTCTATTCTGATAATCAAAGCAGCACTTCTTTTTAGCTTCTCTCTACTTTCAGTTTCCATTAGAGCTCTGAATTAATATCAACTTCATTGTCTCAATCCTACAGATTGTCCTTAGGCCACCTCATCTGGTCCCATTTAGAGATGGTATCCCTAAATACCACCTGTGAACCGACACCTTTTAAGATCTACTCATCACACCTGACCTTTTGCTGTCAGTCTGCTTTCTGTCACTGCTATGCTGCTGCCAACTGAAATTCAAACTGGCAAACTCATGTTTATGCTCTGGAGCCCTGCACAGCTCTAGTGAAAGGTAATTTGAGTGACAGATTATGTCTCCTGCGTCTCTTTTAGTGTTAAACATAAAGGCAATGCTACCTGAGCAATGACAATTTTTCTCTTTGCTATGGAAGGATCTACAAATTACGTAGTCAAAGCTCAGTTGTGCTACACAGGATGCCAGTTTGGCAACTGGGAGCTGAACAGAGTCGAGATGGAAAGACCCTTTGTCTGTGTGGCTGTGCTAAACATTGCTGATTTCACGGTCTCTTTGTGGAAATCAAAGTCCTTTGCTAACAAGGAAATTATTTCAGTGCAGGCACAGCTTTTGATAATGGAGTCCATTGATACTCCCAGGCAGCTTAATGTTTATTTTTTTGGTCATTATGCTCAGTTAGCCCCTGCAAGGGAATGATGGCAATGCCTGCCATGATCACTAGGTACATAGCATCAGTTCTGGTATCACAAACTAATCTATATTACAAGTAGTGGTGAGGAAGATTGCTGTGTGGTGCCTTTTTATGACAAATATAATTACTCTATCATTGTAATGTACACATCATGGCTTCCTGTGCCCTTCAATTGATCAAGCTATGACATATGGAACTGTTAAAATAATTATGAATTGAGCATACAAATAAAAAGGTCCTCTAAAATTGATGACATTTCTGTAATGCGTAATTAAAACATGTCATTGATTGCACTTGATAGTGTATTATGCTACTGTTCCATTGAAATGGCAGTGATACTTGCAAAAAATAGTTAGGTTTTTAATAGAAAGGAAGTGGAAGTCTATTTCATATTCTCACCTTGTCTCCCTACATAAAATGTGACTTTATACCTATATTCTTTGAGGGTAAATATTGACACCTGGAACAGTTCTGAAGAATTTATTAGTATAAAGAAAATTTTTTTTTAAAAAACTTTCTTGGCTCTCTAAATGTGATCAGTCAAAAGAAAAGTGAATCAACTCACTGTGTCTTCAGTGGTGAACAACATTCCTTGCAATAATGATTACAACTGGATAGTCACTGACCATCCCTGGCTCCTTGATAAATCAAAACACAGAAGATATAATGCTTAGGACACAATTTTACCTTAGACAAATTCAAAACAATGTAGTATAGCACTAACTTTGATTCTTGATTCATGTCATGCTGTGATCATAATCAGATTTATTCTCTTCAACAATATGATTACAGAAACTTTTGAATATATTGCTTCTAGGATCCTCACCTTTATTTTCTCCAACATGGTTTATTCATTGCTTCCCTGATTCTTTGAACCTGAAATTTTAGGTATGATTTTCTGTCTTGTTCTACTGCTGTTCCTGCTGAAATCAGCAATGGCCCAGTATTCATACACTCAATATCTAGAAATCTATTAATTCCTTTCTTCTACGTTGGTAATGATATTAACATGCTCTATATGCAGTAGGCAGATTTTCCTCCTGGGGCAGTGTAATTAAAGTCTAAGTTTAATTCCACATCTCTTCTCGCGAAATGGATTTATTAGCTGTGGAAGATATAGGGGCTTAAAAAACCACTTAAAATAACTGAAGGTTATCCAAATTTGCACTTGAAGTTAGGAAGAGAAACTAATGCTGAGTTAGATTCAAACTATTTTTTTCATTTAAAAAAATTATTCTAAATACTTTTTCCCTAAACATGAAGGAATGCAGTGAGAGCCATTGCCTTTTCAGCATTCCATGCTGGTTTTCAATACAGACTGAGGTGAAAAGGTCTGTCTTGGAGTTTTGTTGAAGCAAGGGAAGGCAAGGGAAGAAAAAGGAACAGGAAAGAGTGTTTCCAGTGGTTGCACTAAAAATTACCTTGTTATTCCCTGTTCTCTTTTTTATTGAGATAAACACTTGCTAATCCCAGTGGTTAACCTTCCTCCTTTGCTGTTCAACTCTGGGAAACTTTAGGTACAAAGCACAGCATCGCTCTCTCTGTCTGATACCGGTATAGAAGGCAATTAGTTGTTGCAGACTTCAGTGTCAAGTTGGGAAGTACGTGTGCCAATGTCAATACCACTTAACTCAATGTTCCATGCTATTCTGCTCAACTCATAACTTTCTGAAACACATAAGACTTTCTTTGTAAAGAATAAAGGAAATATTTTTTTCTTCATTACATCTTCTTGACTATTCAGATGGGCCCTTTCTCTGACCTCTGATCTTTTCTATTTGCTTTAGGGACTATGTGTGATTTTTCCTATAGCACATGAATATTGACTCTCAAAATAACAGAGTTGGAACATCCTCAGATGGGTTTAACAAACCTGTGCACACAAAAAGATGCACAATAATTTTCAAGAGGATATTTCTACACCATCCTTTATTTACACCACAGTCTAGATATAGGCCATCTTCTAAAGGCGTTCAGGCAAAATTTTTAAGCCACTAAGAATATAGGTAAATGCTTATTGTAATTCTCAGAAGTATTTATGATTCAGATCAAGTTTCTGTCACCTTAATGATTCAGATCAAGTTTCTCTGTGCATGAGATTCATATTTGCCATTTCCTTGTGTATCTAAAAGGAAATTGAAATAGTGCAAGAAAAACCACTCGATGCATTCATGATACCTGTGACTAGGCAATGGTCTCAAACATTCCCTGTAAGAAAAAATTACAGGTACTGCAATCTTTAAATGCTTTCTAACAGTATGGAACAAAATTGTCTAGAGGAACATTACCTACTAATTTACACACAATGAAAAAGAAAATTAAAATGGGTGTTCTAAAACCAAACATTTAACCCGCTAATTCAAAGCGTAACTTATATAAATGCAGTATTTTCACAAAAAAAAAAAAAAAAAGAAAAAAAAAGGAATTGAAGCAATAAAAGCAATAAAATAATAGTATAGAATAAAGTTGGCATTTTTTGAACTCAATGTTTTGAGGTTTTTATAATCCCAAGATAACATAAAACACTTCTTCAGAAACAATATAAGAATTTACGTATAAATTTAGAATTATTATTTTTCTTCCTTTTCTATTTAACAATTAACTGGAGTTTAGATGAGCAATGAGCAGAGACCATCTAAGTGAAGCGCAAGTCTATAGGCAAAGATTCTTACAACATTTTGAGAACATGTGTTCGTATAGTAAATAACCAGACATCAAAATTGGAGAGAAAAGACCTTAGCAAAAACTTTTTCATGAAAACTTTACCTGCCATTAATAAATGTGATATGATTAAGTAAAATATCCACAAGAAGTTCTACTCCTGGGTAAAAAAATTACTGACTACGCAGTTGTTCCTCTCTTTTATAAGCAGATTAAGCAAGAATGGATGATAGGACTCTATTATTTGCATGAAACAAAAAGTTAACTGGTCCAGTGTAAGAAATGTGACACACATTCATTTTGTAGTAGAAGTAGACCATTAGTATTATGGACAAATCACATTGGATTTCCAGCACTGCCATAGTTGTTATATGAGAAATATATATCAACGTCTATCAGAAATCCTGACAGCAGCAGCCAACAGTGCCAGGCTGGTGGAGAAGAGACATGGGAGAGATCTAAGTATGTCAAGTGTATGAAGCTAGCATGGATTTGGGATTAGTTTGAGTCAGGGAAAACAATAATCAATGTGGAGATATTCCCAAAAGGATCCTCTGCAGTGAACAACCATGTATTTTAGTGGGAGAAGCCACAGCCAGGAAGAAAGGACCCGTCACACTGTGGCTAAAAGCTGTGGAAACTCCAGGGAGTTTTCCAGAGCATTCTTGACTTAGCTGATAGAAATTCATAATCAGAAGCATCCCAGAACTACATCTTACATGACTGCATAAATGTAAGCAAAATAATCTAAATCTGACAGCATACACCTGGATGTTTCCTATCCCTCTGGGTATGATCACTATGCTGTGATGAGAACAGGGTTAATAAATGGTTTGTTTTACCCTCCTCCCAACTGCAAATGAATGCAAGATCAATGGTACCATTACTGGTCTTTTTTCTGCATCAATGTTTTTCTGACAATGTGCACTATGAGCATAAGAGGATGATTTGACCTTTTTATTGTAGTGGGATGTGGCAATTAATTTTTTATTGAAATTTCAATTAGCTTTTCTGTTCCTATAATGTTTTACCTAAATCCTCTTTTTAAGTTCTTACTGAGGTTACCAGAGAAGATCATCTAAGCATGACTGTGTTAAAAGGTAGAGGTAAAGAAAACAAATTATTTCTATTGTGTACAAAATTGAGGTCACTTGAGGTTAACTGAATCAGATTCCTTGAAGAGATGAAGACTTTCCACATCATGAAGAATCATTCAGAGAATTCTAATTGAAAAAAGAAAGACACCAGCCTCTTATGAAAGGAAAAAGATATCAAGATTAGTACAAGTGAGCAAGAAAACCTGGAACACATTTTACAGACTGTTGCCTTTATGACCCTTATAAAAGAAGAATTGTCAAATGAAAAACAATAGAGAAATCCCTGCAGATTACAAGTTTATATTAAGCTGTGTAGCATCCTGGACTAACTAAAGAACAAAGGAATTAGGCCTTACAGTTAGAATTCTTATGCATCGGAAGTACTTAAATGCTAATAGAAATGTTAATAAAGAAAAAACTAGTCTTGACACCAAATTAAAAAATGTTGTTCACAGAAACAATATTACATTTAATTTGGCAGTGACTACTATTGCTAAAGTTAAGATTTTTCCTTGGAAAACTGTTTGTTTTTTTTTTGTTAGAAGTGACTTCTTAAAAAAACCACAGCAGTTAACTGAAATGTGATATTATTAATAGAAAATTAAAACAGTATTTTTTTCCAGTTTTTAGCCTGCATTATGCAGGAGACATTTTCTACTGCACTTTGAGGAAATGGATGTATGTTACATATGGGGAATCTGAAGTTCATTAGCCCTTCTATAGTATACGTGCTAAACCAGCATTTACATTTAAAATCAGCTTTACTCAGTATCAAAAGCTTACTATATGAAACAATACAGCTCTGCTGCAGGGTCCTCTGCTTTTTGTGGAAATTTATGTCATTTGCCAAGCTTGGTCTCCGTGATGTGACTGCGTTCAAGTTCATAAATTAGGTACTAGAAAATTCCATAATAAAGTAAGTCATTCGTAGTGTTCTAGCTAAGAAGCCAATAAGCCCATTTTCACAATGATAATGCCCATATAACTCACAAGGCATTTAACTCCGTCCGAGGAAAAATAGATAGATGGGTACCTGTGCCTGTGTCTGTGTTACAGGTAAGTGTTTATCAACTATTTCATTGGTATTGAATCTCTTTCATGAAGTACAGGGGAGAAAAAAAAAGAGGAATTATGGCTTATTCTGTACCGAAAGGAAGTTTTTAAAAACCATGACAGGAAGAAATTAATGTAAGTTCAGTAAAAAGTAAGTAGTAAAGAAAGTAAGTAAGTAAAAAGGGTAGAAAGGAGGACCCCAGGAACTACTGACCTGTCAGCCTCACCTCTGTGCCTGGGAAGATCATGGAATAGATTCTCCTAGGAGCTATGCTAAAGCACATGGAGGACAGGAAGGTGATTTGAGGCAGCCAGCATGACTTCAGCAAGGGCAAGTCCTGTCTGACCAACCTAGTGGCTTTCTATGACAGACTGACTACAGTAGCATGCAAGGGAAGAGCTGTGAATGTCATTTATCTGAACTCTGTAAAGCCTTTAACTTGGTCTCCCACAACATCCTTCTCCCTAAATTGGAGAGATACGGATTTGATGGTGGACTGTTTGGTGGAGGAGGAATTGGTTGGATGGTTATATCCAGAGGGTAATGGTCAGTGACTCAACGTTCGGATGGAGACTGGTGATAACTGGTGTCCTGCAGAGGTCTATACAGGAACCAGTGCTGTTTAATGTCTTCATTAATGACAGACATTGACACTGAGTGCACCGTGCACCCTCAGCAAGTTTGCAGAAGACACTGAGTGGTGCAGCTGAGAAGCCTGAGGGATGGGATGTCATCCAGAGGGACCTGGACAAGCTGGAGAAATGGGCTCACATGAACCTCATGAGGTTCAACAAGGCCAAGTGCAGGGCCCTGCACCCGGGTTGAGGCAATCCTCCATATCCATACGGGCTGGAGGATCAAGGCACTGAGACTGGCCCTGTGGAGAAGGACTTGGGAATAAAGGTGGTTGAAAAGCTGGATAGGAGCCAACAATGTGCACTCAGAGCCCAGAAGGACAATCATATCCTAGGCTGCATCCAAAGAAGGGTGGCCAGCAGGTCAAGGGAGGTGATTGTGCCACTCTGCACTGGTGAGACCCCACCTGGAGTACTGTGTCCAGCTCTGGGGTCCTCAGCACATGAACCTGTTCCAGTGGGTCCAGAGGAGGGCCACAGAAATGTTCAGAAGGCTGGAACATCTCTCCTGTGAAGAAAGACTGAGAGAGTTGGGGCTGTTCAACCTGGAGAAGAGAAGGCTCTGAGGAGATCTTACTGTGACCTTTCAGTAAGTAAAGGGGGCCTTTCTGGCAAGGCCTGTTGTGACAGGACAAGGGATAATGGTTTTAAACTAAAAGAGGGGAGATTCAGAATAGACATAAGGAAGAAATTGTTTACAGTGAGTGTGGTGAAACACTGGCCCAGGTTGACCAGAGAGGTGGTACAAGCCCCATCCCTGGAAACATTCAGGGCGAGATCGCCCAGGCTCTGAGCAACCTGATCTAGCTAAAGAGATCCCTGCTCACTGCAAGGGGCTTAGACTAGATGACTTTTAAAGATCACTTCCAACCAAACCCACTGTATGGTTCAAAGCTCAGGGATTCCGTGCATATCCTCCGATTGGCAGTAACAGCAGAGATTGGCTGAAATCCACAGTTGAATGTAAGTCCTCCAAATCAGGTGTAAACCTGCCAGCTGTGCTGGTGGATGTTTTTGTAGTTCCTGTGTTTCCAGTGGGGAATAGCAATGTTGCGTGATGGATAAAATTCCTCCATGTGTTTCGAAACAAAAATCTGTACCTCCGGAAAAGATGTGTTTTCCTGAGTTTTGTGTAGCCTGTAGGGAGATCACAGAGAGCAGAAAAATGTCATCTACCTCCACCTGTAATCAAAGCCGGTTGCCATAGTAACAGCACCTCATTTTTGTGTTAACAGGAGTCAGACTCCAGTGTTGTCCCCAGCTATCTCCTTTTTCCTGTCTCACAGAGCTACTCTCTTAAACTTTGCAGATGCGCCATTGGTAATTAGAGTCCATTTTTACTTTGTTGTTGTTGTTGTTTTAATGTTCTAAACCAGTTGACAGCACATCAGTGTTACTGCTGCAAATCCATACATGAACAGCACAGGAAAGTGGAGAATTCCTTTAAACCACTTGCATGCATGCATTTTTAAAACTTGAAATACTTTTCCTGCTGTATTCAAAACAGCTGAATGTAATAAAGTGCAGGAAGTATAACAGGCATGTAAGGCATTAATGAAGCGTATTCTTCACACCTTACATGTGCTTGGATTCTCCCTCAGAGTTACAGAGAAGTGTGTCTAGGACATAAACATTGTAAAAATAAGTTACCTTTTAAGTAAATCTGAGGGAAAAGCCGTAGGTCCTGACTAAGAATATCCAGTACAGTGATAAGAAAATATACCTGGTTGTTTTGAGATTGATATAACAAAATCCGATCCTCTTTTTGCATTAAACATCCGATGCCTTAAGGTTAAACACGAAGTGCATTCCTGTTTACAGGGTTCGATAAACTCTGTAACTACATGCAGCAGACTTTTCAGTTTAATCTGTTTCTAGCTAAAAATACTCCTGCATTTTTTTCTCATTTGTTTGTCTGCGGATTGAAGAGTATTTGGGCCAGTGAACAGCCTGGAACAAAACTCACTATCATCTAGCATAGATTGGAACGTATGGATGATGAATAAGACTATGACACTTTCAACATAATAAAGAGACTGCATATCAATATAACAACATTAAAAGTTCAAAAGAAGCATAATAAGAAATATAAAATGGAGAGAATCTAGGCCAAGGGAGCATTTAGGGGAAGATGAAAGAGTTGCTGTCGTAGTCATCACTGAGTTGTTTTCAAATGCAGACAGAATGTGTGTATCGTGGTCAAAATACATCGCTAGTGTGAATCAGAGAATCATTAAGGCTGGAAAAGACCTCAAAGATCATCAAGTCCAAGGTCTCCTCTCAGCCTCCTCTTTTCCAGACTAAACAATCCCCATTCCCTCAGCTGCTCTTTTTAACACATGTTCTCCAGGCCCATCACCAGCTTTGTTGCCCTTCCATGGGCCTGCTACGGCACCTCAGTGTCCTTCTTGTACTGTGATGCCCCAAACTGAACACAATATTCAAGCTGCAGCCTCGCTGGTGCCAAGCACAGGATTGCATCATCCATCATAGGAGAAATGGAGAATGTTGTAGCGGAAAAATGAAGAAACAATTACCCTGAAAGTAAATACAACTTCTATTAGCCGTAAAAAACCCGAAGCATGGCAATAAAAAGCAGGACTAATTTAGGTCATGTTATGGTTTTGAGATAGTTACCACCAGGAAAAGAGACATGAAACTTCTGGCTTTCCTTATCAGATCCTTACAGATGTCATTGTTACACATTTGACATTATCAAAGGCCAAAGTAATTAGTACAGTAAGATTATTAGATGCAAAGTTTTTCTTTTATCAGTGTCTTTCCTGTTCTTAATTATCAGCTGAATTTAAAAAGTTTCAAAGAGCTTTGTATTGTTACTTTTGGAGAAGTTTTGAGTTAGTACCAAGGGTCGGTGTGCAGACCAAGGGCACTGCTGGATCTTGGGTACCATGTCGGGGGGCGCAGGAAGGTGAAAGGCTGCACCTGCAGGGGGGAGCGGACAGGACAGGGGACCCCAAGTATTAATCCCCATTCCCCGTGAAAGCAAAGGAACAGGCCGTTACCATGTCCCTGCTTTTAAGGAGAGGCATACCCTCACCTCTACTTCATATAGCTCTACTAGAAAGGAAAAAAAAAAAGGATGTGAGATGTTTTAAGCTATGGGAATAGCTATATAACCCAAAAGCACGGAGGAAAAAAAAAAACCCCTCAGCTAGGCCATTTTTCCTCTTTGTATCAAGCAGGGTTTGATAGTGACCCGGCCCGCGGGCGACGAGGCGGCGGCGGCGGCACCGGTTAGCGCCGTGGCCGAGCGCTCGCCTGAGGCGGGAAGGGGGTTCTGGCGGCCTCGCGGCTCAAGGCCGCAGGCTGCGGGGAGGTGAGGCAGCAGTGGATGGGCAGCGGCGGGAACTGCTGCCGGGGTGGTAGGTGGCAGAGGTGCAAGAGGAAGCGGAAAGGTTGAGGACCAACAGGGAGACCGAACGGGAGATGGATTGGTGGAGCCGGGCCCTGCCCTCCTTGAAACAGAAATGGGAGCACCGGTCAGAAAGCACCCAGGATCGGGGCTGGGGGGGAGCCTGTACCCTGCCCCGGTCAGAACAGAGGCAGTAGCCTGCTAGAGGGGAGCGAACGGAGGCAAGTTCGTGGTGGTGGCAGCAGGCGAACTACTTCCTTGCCCACCTCAC
>WTSP01021757.1:45944-77899 GCA_025331215.1 Actenoides lindsayi | reverse complement strand
CTCGGTCCCGTCCCGTCCCGTCCCGTCCCGTCCCGTCCCGTCCCGTCCCGTCCCGTCCGCCATGTCCCGCCCACCGGCCGCGGGCAGCCCCGGCCCCCGCACCAGCGACTGGTACCGCACCAGCCCCGGCTTGCCCGGCCGCTTCCAGCAGCCCTCCTGTTTCCGCGGCTACGGGTGAGCGCGGCTCCCGGCCCGGGCCCAGCCGAACGCGGCCCGCGGAGCTCCCCCAGCCCCGGGCATCCCCCTCTCCCTTCCCCTGTGTTCTCCCCCCGCAGGGAACCGGAGCCTCACCCCCGGTACCGAACCACCAACCAGGCCTACGGCAGCAGAGCCCCCACGGTGCACGAAGTGCCGGTAGGTAGAGGGGTGCGGGGTGAGGGGGCACCCCCCGGGCTTTGGAGGCAGAGTCCCAAAGTTCTGGGGCTCTGCGCTGTCCCCTGGCCACGAACTCCCCAGGGTGGATGGAGATGAAGCGCCCTTATGGCACCCGGAGTTGTGCACGGGGCAGGTGCTACCGCTGCTGGCATCTAAAGCACCTTCCGCCCCTTTTCTCGCTCTGGCAGACCTCCTTCCACGTCACCTCGCACGCCTTTTCCACCACTCTGGCACAGGGTGGCATGAGCAGAGACAACGGGCTCAACACCTCCCTGGAGAAGAGCCACGTCACCGGCACAGCCAACTTCATCACTGCCTACGACCACCTCAACTTCCACCCCAGCTACAACCCACGTGGCCCGTCGCACTGTTAGACCTGCAGCTGTTCGACGTCCTGTTCACTGCTGTCTGCCTTGATAAAAACCCCCCAAATCCCCCCCAAAAACGTGAGCAAGCAAACAACAGCTCTGACCTTATCCTAAATCTGTGGCTGAGCCTCCTCAGACAGGACAATGGGAGGTGTGCCCCCGAGCGTGGCTGCTACACCAGGTTATGGGCTATTTCATCACAAACAGAGCAGGTTTCCGTTACAGCCGTGCCCGCTGCCATGGGCCTTTAGAGGCCCTGGCCCCAGGTCCCCTCTCCTGATGGCAGACGTGGGGTGGGTGTCACAGTTGTTACCACTAAAAAACTACAGACCAGCAGGAAAATCATTCGTGTGGCACAATCAGCAGCAGCAGCTGAACACAAGCGCTGCACATTTAACCACCTAAGTCAGGACTGAATGAGAATTTTTCTCCTGAACGCAGGCAAAAAAAAAAGTAAAGTAAATCTTTCAGTTTGGTAACGTGAGACTTGCTATTGCAGCGTGATGAAGAGCCACAAAATTAGCAGCTCAAAGGTAGCAGCACACTTCTAAAAATAACCTCCCCAACCCAAACTGCTGAACGTGGGTTTTCTTTTTTTAACAGGACTAAGGCCACAAATGTAGCTTTGGGGTAAAACCAGTTGAAATCTGTCTTGTCAAAACCCAGTGCAGTCATTTATTGGGGAAAAAAAACCCTACAGCCACTTTGGTATTAGAGGGAAATAACTGATTTATAGAAGGAATGTTGTGAGGAATACTATCTTAAATATCTTCATTTGTAAAGATTCAATGGGATTAAAAGTCAGCTAATTAGCTCACATGAACCACTTCACTGTTTATCGGCAGCATGGAGTTATAAATACTAGAACAATAAACATTACACGTGTGTATTGTCTCAGCCTCTCCTCTGTCACTAACGATCCTTTAAACCATGAAAATTTAAGCTTTTCAAACCATTTCTGCACTATTTAACGAACGCCCAAAGTGTGTGTTTTCCAGAGGTGCTCATTCAGCCCCTGGATTTCTTGTTGGAAGCGTCTTCGGCTTTGTCAAAAAGCTCTCAAAACCACAACACCTGAAGGAACGACTTCAATAAAGACAACTCATCCAAACCCAAAATGTTTTCTTAAGCTTTATTGTAATGCCCGGAGTTACACGGCCGGTGAAACTGCACCGTTCAGACAGTAACTGCACTAAAAGGAACACTGAAGAACATTTTGCTTACAAAACTAGAAGCGAAACTGGTCTGCCTGTTAGGGGCGAGCACTGGTCCTGTCTCAGGGGTGTAACGTACCAAGAATGTATATTTAAAACGAGCTTAATGCCATTCTAGCTGTTTGCTGAAAAAACGGTATTAAGAAATCAGCACATTCCTCGACTCACCAGCGAGATTTCAGTCAGGCCTACCAAACAATCCCCGTTCTTGCAGCAGTGCATTTGGTTATCTCAACAGCTGCCGAAATTCACCCTCGCTGCAAACACGCCGGGACCTTGGAACAAGCAAGTATACTAAACAGAAACGGGCTGGGAAAGTTAACTTTCTAAATATTTAACGTAGGGAAATAAATAAGCAACCCTGCAACATTCACCGTTATCCTTCTGTTAGACTCTAGACAATACCTTGAGCTTCTCACAGCTTCCTTTTCTTCTCCTGAAATAAAAAAATAACATAAGGCGCTGAATTAATACAAACAGTTGTGACAAATTCATCTCTATTTTTACCCACAGATTTTTCTGAGGGTGGAATAATTTAGGGGTAAGATTGCCTCTTCAAAATATAAACTTAGTGGCTTTTGAGGCGTATTTTCCACCTGTTTGGGTACTTCTTCTAAAAACACCCACCTCTTTTCTTCCTCGCCTTAATTCCTTCCCTTTTTTTTGTTTTAACCTGGAACTGAAACCAGCTCCTGTGAGCAGCTCTGCACAGGCTGTGCCCCACATCACCCTCGTCCAGGCTGTACCCTGAGATGCTGTACCGACCCAAAACACCATCCTAATGCCAGCACCTTTTACCCCAGAGAATCCACCCAAACCAGCCTCTCTCTGCCTTGTATTTTCAAAGCAAGATTTTCCCATTTTGCAGGTAAAATGACGTGAGGCTGCACTGTCAAACCCAGACAAACTGCAGCTCTTAGAGGTTTGAAAAATTAAAGGGAATATACATTAATAAAAGAAACGCAGGAGGAGATGGTGCCTAAAGATGTATAAAAAGCAGCTCCAAGTCAAAACACGTGTCCCTAAAATAGCAGCGAAGAACTGTTTATAAAAATTTCAGGATCCTCGACGATTGTCCTTCCTGAAGCATAGGAAAAAGTCCTCGTGATGAAAACCCCACAATTTTATCTATTTTTAAAGTCCTGAGCGAGCACAGATTTGTCCGAGAACTCCGGTATTGCAGTCACGATGCTGAAACTGATCAGTAGCCATAGGAAAATACATTGAGTAGTTAAAGAACAGCCAAATGAGCAGGTTTTGTGCTCTGAATGAAAAAATAAAAGAAATAATAATAATGCATTTAAAAAAGAAGAAACCAGAGCTCGATAAACAAAGAGCAACGGCTTTCCATGCTTGAGTAGACCTGAGCTCAGGGTTCCAGCCCCCGGGGTGTTTGCTCCTCCTCAGCAAATCACCAGTTCTCCTGAGACACACTCTGGAAAAATCATTTGCTGAGACCGAGGAAGATTGGAAGAAACTTGGAGATGAGGGGGACTCCCCATGGCATGCTGGTACGTGCCCTGAGTGACAGGATACACTGGATTAAAAAGAAAACCCTCCCTCCCACCTCAGAGATGAGCTCCCTAGAGAACCTCAGTGCTGGGTGTTGGTGTTGCAATGTCCAACGTGAGCAAGAAAGCTCGTTCATCCCAGCTCTGCACCATCAAGGGCTCCTGGACTCACTACCAGTAGCCTTCAGTAGCAGGGCAGAAAGGCTCCTGAGCTAATCCTGGAGGCTGTGCTGCAGAGGGTGCCGTTTAGAGACACAGGGAGTGATTTCCACCTGCACTGCACATCTCACCCGCTACCTTTTGCCTCAAAACCAAGGAACTCCTTTTGCTAAGCCTTCTGCTGCAAGGGGCAAGCACAAGGAAAGACCCCACTCCTTGACCACAAATCCTGTGAAAGAAAAATGCTCTTTTGCTAAAATGACAAGCATTATTCTCACACCACCACCCCCCACCCCCAATAGAGTCACAGAATCATTTACGTCAGAGAAGACCTTTAACATCATTGACTCCCAACTGTTAACATAGACTTAAAAGCCACAACTTTTGTTTTTTGCCTGTGTACTTTGTAGATTCTCCTTTATTTTTTTGCTGTTAAGAACAACGCGCCTTTAACGAGTCACTTCTCCAAAGGTCTGGATTCCGTTTGCCACAGGGAAATCACACGCCCTGGTCACACAGGAGGTTACAGCCTCAGACAACGGGAGGCAAGAAGCAAGAGCAGCAGATGAAGCAAGATGCTGTTTCCAGAAACACCGGGGTTGTCTGCACGGGTGACATCCTTCGCTCGCAAGCGCTACGGGCACAGGCCGATTACACCTTCGGACTGCAGGGTGGAAAAAAAAGACAGTGCAAAAATACCCCTGGCTAAAGACGACGACACAAACCACTGGAGCACTCGGGTTTCACGGTCCGTGGCCAGAAGCTCATTTATTAAACATTATAAACTCATCAATGTACACCGTTTCCTATATACAGATCAAGTTTATCAATTTTAAAAAGTGCCGTTGGAAATCAGGTTTTATTTAAAGCACAAGGTAATCAGAATTGCATCTCAGCTGAAAGTGGATCAGTTCACGAGCAGTACTGAGAACACAGACACATCGACGGGGGCACGAGACGCCTCGCAAGGCTTCATCTTCACTTTACTGCAAACTTCTGAGGAGAAACATTCAGCTTATCGTATACAAACGGTACACAGCGCTGCCACCAGCTCTCGTAAAATGCAATATTACAGTCGAATCCTTTCCAAGCGAGGTACTCTGAAAACTTCTATTTTAAAATACCAGCCTATTCACCTACCCCAAACAAAAGGCCCAAATCCTGCAATTGAATCAAGGCAGGCAAAACCAGACGCCCGTGGAGACTGACTGCAGGCACGTGAGCGAAGTAAAAAACACTTTCCCAAGGGTATCCTACCACAAAACTGAGATGATCTAGCATCATGAGCTCTTAAACAAACCAACCAACCAACCCAAAGACTAGAAAAAGGTGGCCGGAGAGTAAGAAAGGTCAAGTGACCGCTATAAACATGTTTACAACGTAACTGCACAACAGTATAAACACACAAAGGATGTTGTTCATTTCTCTACATGCCACAGTTACTTGTTCTACTCTACGCTATGCCATCGTTGGCCAGTGTTCTGCAAATGTGATCACACCAGGGGACACGATGCCATTCCGGAGCTTTTCTTGCCCACTTTTTGCTCCTTTTTTTGCAGCACTAAGGCCAGCCCTCCAGTGACGGAGAAACAAAGGGACGCTAGCGGTGGTTGGGCTGCCAGAGGTTCTGCAGACAACTAGATAAAGAGAGTATCGGATCAATTCACAGGGACAAGATGTCAGAACAAACCACTCAAAGGACTTCACTACACACAAAGGGAGAGGAAAGAACCAGCCAACAGCTTAAATTCACACTTTGGGGATTTTTCAGTGAAATGAGGGGGGCACTTTTTTTGTGTGTGTGTGATATGAATGTGCTACTTCAATCCCAATTAAAGTTAGTACAAATCGAAAAGACAGTAGTGAAAAATTGCTTTATTCTGGCTGCTGGAAACGGAGGCACAGAAAGCTCTACCACTGTGAAAGAACAGTGCTGAAAATATCCTTGGCCTTGACATCAGGGAGTTCCTACAGCAAGCCTAGCCTTGTTCTATTGCACCGAAACTGTCCGTGAAAAATCAAAGTTCACAGGAGCTTTTTTAGAAACCACTTTTGAAAAAAAGGAAAGTAAGGGCACTCGATTCAAGAAAGTTCAGTCAGGAACCCAAAAGCCACCCCTGGGGAACTGCAGGGCATAGAAATGAGAGTCATGAGGAGCTGTTCCAGCCTCGCAGGCCCGACAGCAGGTGAATCCAGCGCAATCCACAGCAATCCGGCCCTCGGAACAGACACGCTCCTTCGCTTTTCTCCAGCTGCAATTGTGCTTGGGACCATCAGCTAGCGGGAGGTTTCGGGTGTTCCAAAGGTTCTTTCAGAGATCGCTTTACATGGGACGTGCGGACAGACCGATCCACTTTATCCACCCGAATCCGCAGTGGTACCTTGGCGGGTGGATCTCCACCTCCACACCCACACCTGCGCCGCAGTTCCACTCACTGAACCCGCCCAACAGTCTGCAGGGTGGGAGAACTGAGACCCCCGAGTAAAACCCTGGCATAGGATTGTCCTAAGGCAGCTCGAATGTGAAGAGATGCCAGGTAACCTGCCTCAAGAGCAGAGCGTTGCTATCAAAGGCTGTTTTCCGAGGAGCTCTGAACAGACTGCCCAATCTATTCTGCGTGCAAACAGGTTTTCCTTCTGACAGATGATTAGAGGCCTCATAATTTAAAGCGTGATTAGCCAGTATCATCATCTTATCTACAGTAACTACAGCATCCTGTAGCAATGCAACCCTAAAAATCATTATAAAAAATATTTCCTTAGAGCGCTTTAAATAATTTACAAAATTCTACAAAAACTATGTATGTTTATCCGGGATATGCCTGTTAAATAGAAGCATTTTTCACATTAGTGTGCATATGATATACAGATACCAGCATCTCCCACTGCCTCTCCTTTCAGGTCTCAAGTTTTATCAACGATAGTTAATTTCTAAAAAGATTGTTACAGTAAAAAAAACCAACAATGTACTTACAGATTTGAAACGTTTCTTTTCAAGAGGGAATCTGGGCAGTCCCCTGTGGGTACGTCAGTAAATTTTGCACAGGTTTTGTCTACAACTTCCTGCCCTTGGTCCACTTCAGAAGCAGTTTCCCTATTCTGCAGGACAGGTATTTTTCCTTCTGAACTGGAGCTGGATATCTGAATTTCTTCCTGTCTGTCACTGTCCTGGGACAGAGCTTTTTCCTTTTTAACGCACATCTGCGTACTCTTATCTGCACATGCTCCTCTAGCTCTATCCACCGTTACCGCCGGCACGTTTGGCTCCCGCAGTGGGCAACCTAAACTGGGCTCTGGCCTCCTGTCCTGCTGGTTCTCCTCTCCCTTCCTGCACGTGTGTGTACTGTGCCGAGCTGAGTCTCTGCTAACTTCACCTGCTTTTATCGCCGCCGGCCCGTGCTCGGGGCGCGGGGGATCTACGTTTGGATCGGCCCGGCTGTCTTTGTGGGTATCTCCTTCCTCAGCCCACACCTGGGCAGCCTCAGCTTTGAATGTTCCTCTGCAAACCTTCTCTATGTTTACTGCTGCCACACTCTGCTCCTGCAAGGGGAGACTCCTGTGTGGATCCGACTGGTCTCCAGAAGCATTTCCACAGCCCCCCGTTTCCTCCTCCATGTACAGAGGAGCAGCCTCCAGCCTTTCACTGGTTGCTGCTGCACAGGGACTGGACCCTTCCACGGCAAGCTTTTGAGAACTGGATTCTTTTACTGCTGCTGTACTCTCCCCACTAAATTCGCCTTTTGGCGAGGGGGGTCCTCCTGCCTGGTTAAGTACGGCCGCCTCCGTCCCTAGCGCGCTGCTCTGGGCCAGCAAACGCTCTGCTTTCTGCTTTTTGTTCAAAAGCATGGATTTCTTCCTGTCCCGAGCGTATTTTAGACCTGCAATAAATTTACTCGAAATTTTTAGGTGGAAGGTGTTTTTTCTTTTAGATCTAGACTTGGCATTTATTATTTTTTGTCCTTTACAACCTTCACTTTTGCTGGTTTTAGGTGGAAGAGTTTTCTGCACGGGCTCCGTATTAGGGCCATCCTTTTTACCCGTTGTGCTTCCAGATAACCCACCACCAGCAACACCCTGAACTCCCACCGCTCCTTGCTTAGCTTTTGACTGACCAGTAGTATGAAGATCAACATTCTCTGCAGCGGGAGCAGATTTCCCACTACCATGTAACATTGCACTTTTCCCTTCCGTTCTCGGAGTGTTCTTCAACTCCTCCATTTGCCGAGATACTTCAGCCTTGTTACTCTGACCCAGCGTGAGCTCGGTCTCGTTTTCAACCGGCTGTTGCTTTGCTTTTCCTTTATTAGCAGGTTGTTTGCTCACTCTCAATAGGTCCAGAGTTGCATCGTCTTTTTGTATCTCTGGATTGCTCGCAGAGTCTTTAGCCTTCTCTGCCAAAAACTTCCTGATTTCCTGTTCGATGCTGTCGTCGCTGTCCACTGAGCTGCTGTCATTGGCGTCTGACACGGCTGTGAAAGTACATTTCCTATTTTTAGCTACCCGCAGGTTATTCTGGCTTGAAATAGGTTTGGGTTTACATCCTTTTTTAAGCTGTAAGTTAAGCTCTAAGTTCTTCATGGTTTCTGTTTTTTCCTGGGTAAGTTTGACATGGATGGCATCTGGAGGAGTTCTGACTGCATTTTCTTTCACAGCTTTCCTAGGTTTGGAGAGGCAGCTTTTCGGCAGCGAGGGATTTTTACCTTTCCACTCGTTTTGTTGGACGCTACTAAATTCATCTACCAGCTGAGTTTCTGCCTCGCTAAATCGGACTCTCTTCTTGCACTGGGATTTCTGGTCCTTGGACTTCCTCTTTAATTTTCTTTTAGACCGTAAAAGGTCCTTGATAGCACTGTCAAGGTCCTCATCGCTGTCCAGAGAGCTGCTCTCGTCATCTGAACCCTCCCTCTCTTGAGTCTGGCTGGTATTTTTCATAAGCTTTCTCGTGCTACTCTGAACCTGCACGAAAGGGTTTACAGAGTCCAAGGCCGCAGATCTACCGTCAGATCCAGGCAATCTGGAAGACATCAGCTGCTGCTGCTGCCGAGTCTCTTTGTTACCGAGCCTTTGAGCGCTGCAGAGTTCCACAGGGCCGTGCAGGGCACACTCCTCCTGGAGCATGGGAAATCTGGAATAGTTCCCTGGCTGGAAAAGTCCTGTCTCCAGCTGTTCAGGTGGCTTTGATGCACCTTGTTTCGCTATTCTGCCTTCCCTTCTAAGTCTCCTTTTCTGAGTCAGTGATAGCTTCAATGTTTTGGGAAGAGAAGGCTCAAGGGTACCGGTGATGCTGTTCTGATCAGAAGGCAAAGGCATCTGGATTGAGTGCGACAGGCTGGAAGGCTTTGTTCCAAGGCTTTCCGACTGCGCTTTCAGAGCCAAAAAAGCCCTGATCTCTTGCTCTATGCTATCATCGCTGTCCACAAGGCTGCTGTCGCTCTCACAACGGGGCGAGGAGAGAAGCTGGGGAGAAAAGAAGGACTCTGCAGTGAGCGATTTGTTGTCAGTTCCCATTTGGGCTGGCATGATTGTTTTGGAAATATCGAGGATAGCTTCCGCACACATGAGTTCTGCAGATGTGTCTGCTCTGCAAGAGGCCTGCAGCGTCAGCTCGCAAGCCGCAATCTTGTTTTCTGGAGGTGCAAAATGTTTGGCTTTTTTCAGTGGTTTAAACAGCTTGTTAAATTCAGCGCTGGTGCTTTCTAACTCCGTCGACTTTGAATTAATTTCTTTCCTCTTGTTGCTTATAGGGCTTTTATGGATTTCTGGCGAGGCACTTTTTGTCGAGCTAATCGTCAGGCTTGCAGAAATGTCCGTCACTCCCTTCGCAGCAAAGCGTTCCCTCTGCAAAGGGACACAGTCTGTGGCACGACCCGCCTCCTTCCTGATCTTCTCCAGCTGATAGAGCTGAATGGCTTCTTCAATGCCATCGTCGCTGCTCGAGTCGGACGTGTGCACGCCGTCGTTGAGAAGTCCTCCTCTCGCCTCCCAGTAATTAGCTCCACTTCCTTCATTTTGCTTCACTAACCAGGGCTGGCTGGCAGTGGCCATTTCCAGATACGCTTGGTTCACTTGGCTGAAATCACGAGGCTCCTCTTGGATTTTAGACTGCAAACACTTGGCCTGCGTGCCGGTTTTCTGCAGCTTGGGATGGTGTCTCAAGAGGAGAGCATCGCAGCCTTGCTTTACAGCACCACAGTCTGTTTTGTTTGTTGTTTCCTTGTTGCATTTTAGGACAGATCTCACGTGGGAATCTTTTTTATCCTCCTCGATCCCACACTTACTAATTTCTTGCTGCTTCTTCTCATTCAAGAACTGCACTATCTCGGCTTGTATGCTCTGTTCAAAGGAGTCATCGCTGCTGATGCTCTGAGGCGAAGCAGGCTGTAGGCATTTCCCAATTCCCAAGTGGTCAGACAGGTACTCTTCCGAGAGCATCTCAGCTTTAAATTTCACAGGGAGAAGGTTACCAGCCATTTTGCTCTGGGAGAACTCTCTCTTAAACCTTTTGTCTCTGCTTATATTTTCAGAACACGCTGCATTCCTTTGCAATGACTGGTCACTTTTGCTTTTCGCTTTCAGGTACTCCTGAATGGCTTCCTCTATACCTCTGTCCACAGAATCATCGCTATCAGAATCAAGCAAGAGAGACCCAAACCCCACGTTCTCTTCCACTTCGGTGTCGTCCAACTCAGCGGGACATCCACACTTGGCATATGGAGGATGCTTCCGCAGCAGCTTGGTGTTAGATGTGACTCTGTTGCCAGTGCCCTTTTCTCCCTTTGGTTTCTTCTGCATAATACAATCATACTCATTGTTCATACCCAGGGGAGACTCTTGGCTTTGCAGGTTGTTTATGATCATCTGAACTTTTGCGCTTACAGAGGTTCTAGGGATGTCCTCTTCAGATTCAGAGAGGCAAACGGGGTATCTACAATTCCTTGCTGGTCTGAAGGACTCCCATTTTGTCTGAAGAACTACCAGAGGAGAAGCATTCATAAGGAACATTCTAGCAGACAACAGCAAAGTCCACAGCAGAGCAGTTTTTCAGACTGGTCTTTCTTCCATCCTACAACAAGAACAAAAAAAAAATAAATGAGGAATATACATTTTTATTATGCATCTACCTTCTAGTAGAAGTTCCATGTCACAATACTGGTAACATAACTTGCAAATTATTAACACTCAGACTGAGTGTGCCAGCTAATCACAAGAGTTACTCCTCACCACCACTCTAAGGGGGAATTTAGTCACCGCTGCCATTAAGGGTAAGACAGAGCACTCCTCATTTGTGGTTTTCAGTATTTTCTAGCACAACCATCATCCAATTCAGGTAACTGCCTTCACTTCCAAAGCTCTTCCTGCACTTTCCAGGAAGGCTGCAGTCTCTTCTGTGCACACTCCTAAACAAGACCCACAAAGAACCTTTCTGCCGATAGTTCCATGTGCAGGCAGGTGCAACCCTCTTCCGTGCTAATGCTGTCTGAATGTTTTTGCAACAAACTCTGCGGCCAGAGAGAAAGAACAATTTCAAGGGAAACTTTCATAATAGAAGTGGAATTGGTGGGAGTGGAGAGCCCTGCAAAATATTCTGCTCCCTGTGTTTCCTTTGGCATAATTGCTCTTTTTAAAGAACTCCTGCCATGCATAGCTCAGCTTTTCAGTTTTACAATGAAAACAATGTTGGCTGTGTCCAGTTTTACAACAAAAACAATGTTGGCTATGTCCATGTGGTATATAATGGGCGGATGTGAAGCTTGCCCGTGATCTGAGATGGTGGAACACAAACCAACTCTTATTCCACGGGCTCACCCACTAGCCCAAGACAGCTTCTCCCAGCTCTGGCTTGGCGTTGAGCACACAACTGGGGGACCTGGGGCAGCTCAAAGAAGGAAAGGGAGCTTATTTCATCCTAAAACATATCACGCAGCAACAACCCTAAGGATAAAACCCTCCAGGATAAAAGCTCTTGGTAAACACAAAGCTTTAGGAGTTTGCAAAAGAAGAACGAAGATTCTGAACTATTCTTACAGTACCAAACCCAAACAGAATGTAGCTCTGTGTTGGGGAACAGTGAAAAAACCCATCCAGAAAATGCCAGAGAACACCCCAAAGAGGTCACAACTTCCACATGGTCCCGGAAGAGTTGGAGGTTTCACCAGCAGCATCATTTGATGGGATCAAAGCGTTACCTGCCTGACAACAAAGCATCCAGCAGCCCCAAGAAAACCTGACAGCAGTTGGGTGGCTCTTCAAGCGCAGTGCTGCCGTCTCCCACGCAAACCCAGTGAGCCCTGAACGCAGCGTGGCACTGGACTCTGCTGCCCTACAGAGATGTGCTTCTGCCTTTGAGCGCTCTCCGACCGTGCCCTTGTCAATTATTCTCTAGTTCTGGTTTCATATTAATCAGTGGCGATAAATATTTTAAAGAATTAATGAGTCTTAACTCTTTGAAACATCTATTTACTTGCTACTAAGATAACAGAGAGGGAAGACAATTCCGTATCACTTTTTAAAGGAGCTTGGTGCTCCAACAAAGAACGTGACAAATGTTTTTGTCAAAATTATTCTGGGGCCTGTGTCCCAGGAGCAGTTTTATTGTTAGGAAAGTAAAATATGCTTGAAATCTTACTGACCAAGGCAGGATGGGTGTGAACAAGCCTCACAAGGTGTCCTGCAGAGCAGTTAGTTCTGGACACACCACCCGTACATAACACTTTTGCTGCTACATTCGCTGGTTCTCTCCCAGAGAACATCTCAGCGGAACGCATTTTACCCCAAGCTCTGAACATCCATTTCTGATTTTGCTTTTCATCTCAAAACATCACTCAGGCAGAATTAAAATGTTAAGTGTAGCCATCAAGAGCCTCCTTCCTTGCTCGCTGGTACCTGGAGGAACCCATCACCGGTTGTTTCAACTTCCACCTTTGGTCACCTGCAGATGGCTTGGCCTGACCTCTTCTCTACGGGCTCCCTGCCACTTGTGAGCCAGCCGGGGAAGTGCCTCTCGACACAGGTCTGAGCCCCAGACTTTCAGAAACATGTGAGTGAACCCACGATTTCTAAAGCAGCCTCCAACGCATTCAGTAGGGCAAGTACAAATAGAAAGCATTTTTCCCTGTAAGATGCAGCTAAGGATCAGAAAGACAGAAATTAGAATACCCTAATTATCCTGAAATGCAATTAACACACTTGAGCTCCCAGCTTTGTTAAAAAAAAAAAAAACAAACAAACCCAAACCAACTTATTTCCTATTAACCTATTTCCACAGTTTCCAGGAAAGGGGCAGGAGCCTTCATCACCCTATGCCTGGACTGGAGTCACCCTGCCAGGATTACACGGGACCGGGATGAACTTTCCCATTCCAGCACAGCCTCGGGCCAGTGCACCCACGCAGGGCTGTGGGCTCTGAGGGGGCACCCACAGAGGGGACACCCAGGGGCACCTGAGGGCTGCATGGCGGGGGTGGAACATGAGGGGACCAACTACCCAGGGACACCCACAGAGGGTGTGAGGGGACATCAGGGGACACCCACCTCAGGGGGCACCCACAAGAGTTGTGAGGGGACATCCGCAGGGGCTGTCTGAGGGAACATGAAGGGACATTCGCTGTGGGGCACCCACCAAGGCTGAGTGTGGGGATTATGAGGGGACACCCACCCAGAGGGCACCTACAGAGAGCGTGAGGGCACACGAGCTGACGCTCACTTCAGGGGGCACCCGTGGAGGGTGCCTAAGGGGAAACCCACCTCGGGGGGCCACCTACAGAGGGTGCGTGAGAGGACACGAGGGGACACCCACCCGGGGGGCACCCACGGAGCCTGGGTGAGGGGAAACCCACCCGCGGAGACCGTCCGGAGGCGCCGTTCACGGGGCCACCGCCGCGGGGCGCCCCGCCCGCTGCCCGCCGCCAGCCGGGCCCTGCCCGCGCCGCCATGGCTCCCCCTTCCCGCCTTCCGCCGCCCTCGGCCGGCCGCGCCGGGCCCGGACCTGGGCCTCGGCGGGTCCCCGTTGCACCTCCCCGTTCGCCCCCCACCCCCCGGCGCTCACCTGCCGCCGCCGCCGCCGCGGGGACGTTGTGGGGGACGACGACGGGGGGGCGAGGCCGAGAGAGGAGGGGTGGGTGGCGGCGGCTCCGGGTCCAGGCTCGCCGCTCTGCCGGGCTCCGCTCCGCCGCTGCCCGCCGCGCTGGTGCAGGGGCGGGCGGCGCTTCCTTCCCTGCCCCCGGGGAGCGGGAGGCATGCGCCGCAGGGCTCCGGCAGGGAGGCGGGGGTGACCGCCTGGCCCTCCGCGGCCGCCGGCTCTGCCCGCGGGAGCTGCGGGGCGGGAAGGGGCCGGGGCGGGCCGGACCGGTCGGCCCCTGCAGCCGGGGCACAAAGGCAGGCGCGGCCGCTCCGCTGGAGCCCGGGAGCCGGCGCGGAGGGGAAGGAAAGAGGGAGGGAGCGAGGGAGGGAGGCTGGAGCCTGTTTAACGATGGAGAGTGGAAAGTCCGCCGGGGAGGACGGGGCATCTCGGCTACAGCGTGGGGCCGAGGCCTTTTGCAGACCCAAGGCGAGATTTGGGCCCCAAACCC
The DNA here is from genome assembly GCA_025331215.1 of Actenoides lindsayi. Classification (NCBI taxonomy): domain Eukaryota; kingdom Metazoa; phylum Chordata; class Aves; order Coraciiformes; family Alcedinidae; genus Actenoides; species Actenoides lindsayi. The sequence continues at coordinate 63,705 of WTSP01021757.1, read as the reverse complement.
TGATCCTGCAAATGTCGAGCAGCCTCTGTCCCGACAGGGACTTTTTAAAACCACGTCCCGGGTGTTTGTACGGCTTACTTTTGAGACGTGTCGAGTACCACACAGAGGAGGAGAATAATCCCTCGCACTCCCTCGGGAGTGCTCTGGGGGCTGCCAGAGTGTGGGAAAACTCAAAACATCCACAAAACACACCCCTGGCTGTCCCGAACCCAGAGTTTGGGGGTGTAAAACTAGAGCTGAGGATAAGAGAGACGGGGCCTGTTTTCTTCAGAAGCTGTGACGGTTGGTGTTTTACCTCCTGGAGTTACCGGGGCAGTGGAGTTTTCATGTAGATAAACAGCAAAGTTTTAGCGCTCCGTTTCTTCCCTGTTTTTCTGGCAAGCAGGTTTTCCCCGAGGATGTGCTGCCAGCTACGTCCTACCAGCTCCATGCTCCTCGAGCAGACTTAAGCTGCGGAGTCTTTCCTTTTGGGACACCTGTTTCAACCTGTTCATTCATTAAAAATCACAGAGTGAGTCATAGCTCTCAGTTTGTAAATCTTCACAAGCATTTCCTCTCCTGCTTTCTGGCAAATGAAAACCTGGTACCTTAACCCGAAGCGCTACCCGTTTTCACTTTGCCAATGTATTTGTTTATTCGCCACGGTGCTTGAACACCTATGATGCCACAGAGGAAAGCGGCATCTTTCGGCCGGGTGTTGCCAAAATCGCAGGGGAAATGTTCAGGCTGGGAACAGCAGTGAGGAACAGCAGGTATGAATGGTCTCGGGCTGAAAATGGGGTGAGAGCTCATGGCCGTGCAGACCAGGCACCGTGCTCACACCCCGCTGGGCTCCTCTGTCATAAGGAAAATTATTGCCAGTGCAGAGGAACGTAGTGGATGTCAGAATCAGGCCCGTTATCCTCACTAGGTATTACCACATACTGTATTCATTTTATGTGTCCCTTTTCACTCCGAGCTCCAGACACTTTGCTTGACTGATGTCGTTTCTGCCGCAGCTTTGACAGCACGTTACAGCACCGCAGCACAGCTCGGAAGAAGTTTAACTCAAGAGTTAGAGGACAGTTTCCTAATGCAGTGTTGAATTTAGCCAGTCTCCGAGGTGAATCCGCTCTGTCCTTGCAGAAAGAGAAGGTGCTGCTGGAGCTGGCAGCACAGCTAGACTGAACCTTCCCCGTCCTTGTCCCCAGTATTGGTGTGGGGTAAGGTGCCAAACAAACACCGTGGCTCCGAGCTGCAAGGCTCTTCAGAGGTTTTTGTGCTCGCTCTGTGTCAACACATCCCAAGATGTGGGGCTGACATATGCCAAGCGCTGTGGAACAGATTTCCACCTGCTTTTAGCCCAGAAATGCTTGTTTCGAGGAGCATGTGTATTTTCATGCCCCGAGGAATTGTGCCCTTGCCTGGTCTCCAGCCTCGCGTTCTAATTCTTTTTTTCCCCAGGAGCCCTCTGCCTACCAAAGCCGGTCTGACCCTGGGGATGTGGGACAGGACCACGTTTCAACCCATCAGACACAGTTACAGACCCGTATTAATTTATCTCCTGCTCTTACAATAGAGAAAACAGAGACGTTGAGACATCCGTCTGTGTGTTCTTGTCCCTGTGATCTCTTAATACGCTTTTCTGTTCCGCAATGGCTCTCTTGAACAAGCCTGCTGAAAACAGCACAGCCAGCATCTGTGCGCAGAAAGAAACAATGAACTTGCTTTTCCTTAGCTGCAGAATTGCAGCCTGGAGGTGAGGAAACTTTGCTCCTTTCACCATATTCCTCCTAATGCCACGCTGGAGGAAAGAAAGGGCTCTTGTATTCATCCGTCCTCTCGGGCCAAGTCAATTTACATGTGAATGCTCTTTAAAAATAAAATTAAAGTCAAAGCTATGGCCAGAAGCCTGATAAATGGTTTTGTGCACATGCAGTTGCTTGGAAGGGGGAGGCTGGCGGCTGCCAGCTCTGCTCTGGCCGGTGGAGGTGGCACTTTATGGCTCTGCAGAGCAAGTTGCCTCCACGTGCAGGCTTTGACTTGAAAGAAGAGCAGAGCTGCTCCCCGAGGTCCCATTAGGGATGATTTGTCTTCCTGATCCATGATCTTTTGCGGAAATGAGAGCAACCGTCCCCGGTCCCTGCGTCCCCGCTGGACAGATGACAAAGTCACGCGCCCTAATTGGCCCCCTTGTTAGGATGGCAGGGAAACGTTCCTCTTTTCAAAATGAAACATCTTCCCCGACCTCAGGAACTGCTCGTCCCAGTTGCAGCTTATTGGGGGGGGGGTAGGAACAGGAGCTCATTATAGGTGGCTCTGGATACGTTAGAGGCACAAGGTGCTGTGGGTTTTCAGAGGCTGAAACCAGAGCTCAGGTGATGGCTTTTAATTTATTTTTTTTTCTCCAGCAGTAAAAAAAAGGACAAGATTAAAAGCAAAATAGTAAGAATAAAAGGACTCACCTCACAGATCTTCTTGTTGTCAGATAACCTGTGGCTTTGTGGCCAATTACAGTTCCTACATGAAGCCGTGTTAAAGCACCAGGCATTTCTGCCGTGCTGCTCTTCCGTTGGGAATCTGAGTCATAGCTGACACTGGCTGTGGGCACAGCCGTGCCTGGGGCACCAGGGAAGCTGATAGCCTCAGGTTCTGCAAAGCCTTTCTTCTGCCACTGGCAGGTTTGCATTCCCTCAGCACTTCTTTGGCTTCTGGGGCAAAACCAATCCACAAAAGTAAAATCCTGCTGTGACCATTGAATTTTTGGGGAAGCAGCAGCTAGGAAAGGAGATGGAGTCCAGTCTGAACCTTGAGCTCGGTCAATCGTTGGGGTCCATGTACCATGTGGCTCCACCGAGCTTCAGGAGGCTCAAAACTGTTCTGGAAAAAGCAGTGCCAGTGTTGGCTTTAAAATAAACCAAGCAAAGTTCTTGTGGTTCCAAGCAGGGCTCAGGGGTGGCTTGAGAGCTTGTTTCCCTCTTGCACAAATTTGCTCGTGCTACGAGCTGCAGTGAGCACTGGGCACACCCCGGGTGGTAGAAGGTCTCATGAAGGTCTCCTGGATGCTCCTACATCCTCCTGCCCCACTCAGCTCCTTCGGTCTGATCGCAGGCAGCGTATTAAACGGAGTACAACTGGATCGTGTAATAACATGATAAATTGAAGAGTTTAGTTGTTATTTAATAAATGCCAAGGAGACTCATGAGGCCTGGAAGTTATAATAGAAAGATCTAGTTTAGAAAAAAAGGAACAGAGATGCCCGTGGAAGCTGCCAGCAAGGATATTGGACATTCCTATTTGCCTTCTGAATGGAGCAGAGATGGTGGGAGCTTCCTCACGGCAGGGCTGGATGCTGCCCGGGGAAGCAGCACCGAGGGCAGGAAAAGGTACGAGGGCAGTTCTCAGTGAGCTGGGTTCTGGGAAGCTCTGCTGTGTCTTGCCTTAGAAGACACTTGCTGGAAATTGCCTTTGGGTGCGAGATTTTTTTTAAGAAAAGAAACCCACCAGCTCCACGAAACACCTCCGGTGAGTGGCAAGGACAGCACAGAGGCACGCCTGCAGAATACATTTAATAGTTTTGAGTCAGATCTGATGAACTTCCCAGTCATTACCGACCGCTACACAAAACCTAGCTGAAGGTCTCCGTGGGGCACAGCTGGTTGCTTTTGAAGAAGGCTCTTTTCAGCAGCAACTCCCTGCCCATGGCAGGGGGGTTGGAACTGGATGATCTTTAAGGTCCCTTCCAACCCTGACAATTCTATGATTCTATGGTGTTAAGAAAATAACCTGAGAAATACAATTTAATGCCCAGAGGTTTGATTGCAGCCCTGACCCTTCCTTGCTGTCATCTGGCAGAGACCTCTAAAATACCAAAGGAAATGCCGACACCTCTCTCATATTCCATACCTAGAACCTTTTAATAGGTTTTGTACAACTCATTCCCATCCGGGTTAAATTACATTTTGTCTTCGTGTTTACAAACATGTACCCGATGGGCTCTGTACTGATTTCTTTACCCAAGTCTTCCCTTTTCGTCCATCTCCATGGGCTTTGCTCTGAGGCAATGCCGTCTGCATTCCCACGAGGACATTTCCAGCTGGATCCCGTTCTTGTCACAGTTCTGCTTGTGCCCATTAGGTGTCAGACTGTTATCAGCACAGCCTCCAGTTTCTGGGGCTTCGCAGAGAAGAGAGGCGAGTACGAGAAGCCAGGAGCTGCTATGGCTTGTCTTGGATGCTGGCTGCATACTCGCCTATGATTCCTACCCAGAAAGGGCAAACTGGGTGGTGTGGTGGTCACTGGGCCACCAAATGGGAACTTTCTGCTGGCCCTAGTGCAGGTTTTACCAGCTGTGGTTCCTCCAGAGCCACTGCCAGCTCCTCCTGAGGCTGCGGGCTGAGCCTTCTGCGACTCCTGCCCCAGTGCTGCAGAGTTCTGCAGTGTGTTTTTATTCTAGATCATATGTAATTGTATTCCTCAGGTCAGCTCTTCGTATCACAACAGCTCCTTCTGTCTGCTCTCAGATATGCAGAGCCACTGAGGTGCAGCCAGAGCAGTGATGAGCCTCTTTCCACCTCGTCCATCACCATCTTGGGAATGAACAGTTGAAGTTGGTCGTGGAAGGTTGATGCCAAGCCATGGGTGCAAGGTGCTGGGACAGCTCAGATAATTCCTGCATCTCAGGGCTTGGGAGCCCTGATGAACACACAGGGATGCATTCAGAGACAGAAAGTCTTTTTCTTGTTAATGAACTGTGTGCAGAGTTTCCCACAGCAACACTTTGATTTCAGCCACAAGCTGGGATATAAACCCAGGCATTAGGTGCCACGAGCCAATGTGGACGGTGATGAAACGGGGTCTGTGAGCTTTAAAATGGCCTATTTAAAGGGAGAGATCAAAGATGCATGGTGGGGTAGATACCTTCCCGCTACGTGAAGAAAAGCCATAATGAAGCTGAGATGCTGTGCTCACTACATATTTCAAAAGGAAACTGTTGTGCTTTGACTTTGTGCTGCAATTGCTGAGAGCTTTAAGGGGACTGGGGGAGGAAGAGAAAACACACTGTGCTCCAGCTCCCCTTGTTGCCACTGAGAAGTCTGCTGAGAAGTCCCAGCACGGCCGTGGACTTGTCCATATGCAATTAGCATGTCTTGCATGTACAGAGCACCTTTCCTGACCAGCTGCTTGCCCAGGAGCATCCCTGAAGCCACCCATGAGGCAGGGCACTGCCAGATGACTGCTGTGGAGCAACTCCCCATGCCCAGCAGAGCCATCCCCAGTGCTGTGCCTGCCCCCATCAGCTCTAAGCCGGGGTTTTAAAAGGCATCTTCACATGTCAGAAAGCTTCCCAGATCCCCTTCAAGGAGTACTCTATTTTTAGCATCGGCGGATGCTCTCAGCTGCAAACAAGTGAAACCTTTCTGCGGTGAACTCACAACAGGGTGACTGACAGGCGTTCAAAGTCTCCGACTGAAGCGCGGCACAAAGGGAGTGACTGGTCCCCAAGGTCCCCGAGATGCTGGTTGAGTCCATGCACAGCGGGTCTGGTTCACCCACACCTTTGCCATTACAGGCTTTGATTCAGGATTTGCAAACTACTGCTGTTCGGTTCAGAGGTCAAAATGCTTCCTTAGATGAATTTTGCATCAAGCCAAAGATCATCGCTATTTTAAATTTTCATCACACCGAAGAAAAATATGCTGGGCCCCAGAGTCCATGCAGTCGTTTGCCTTGGGTTCTCCTCCAGTGAGCCAGCACAGAGCAAATCCCCCCCGGCAGCGTACGGAGCGGAAGCCTCCTGGATGCTCTGCAGGGTGAAGGGACCTCCCAGGAGCCATTTCAGGCTGATCGAAGCAGCATTTGCCAAACATGCTAATAGTTATTTTAAATATTTATTTCTCCCCCATTCTCATTCTGCTCTCCCCGGGGGCCAAAATCACCACCCAATGCTGCAGCCAGGAGAGGTGGAAGGCAGGAGCCCTGACCACCCCTGCTTTGTGCTCGCTGCAGCTGCACACGCTCCCACCCACGTGCACTCCTGCTTTTACATGGGGCTTTTAGAGCCGTGGCATCTGTCCAGGGATGGTAATTTTGGACTAAGTGCAGTATCAGATTCCCCCTCCCATTCTGCAGAGCTGTCAGGGATGGAGGAGTATTGACTGGGCACCGCAAACGCCTTTGGTGCAACAGATCCATAACAGTTTTGGAAACAGAGGAGGAGAGAAATCCTGTCCTTCTGGTTAAGAAAAACAGGGTATTTAGAGAGGCACTTTCTCCTGGCTGGGGTTTGTGCTGCTGTTATTCATGGACCTGTTATTTATGGACCTGTTATTCATGGCCCTTTTGAAGTTTTTCCTCACCCTCATCTTGAATCCCCTGGCAATGGTCTGAGCCTCTTGGAGAATGACCCAGAGCCTCTTTCACCTGTCCCGCTGGCTCCGTGGCACCAGGAGGCTGGGAGCTGCTGAGCTGAGATGACAGCCTGAGGCTACAAACCTTCACCCAGCATGTGGCTCGCAGAGAAGGTCCAAGGATGCACTGATACCTGGCCTGGGACGATCAGAGGGAGAAATGAAAAAACCCATTCCTGTTACCCAGTGTGTTTTGCATTTTGCTGGCTCCTCCTGCACCCCACACTGTGCAAGGTGAGGTCTGCATTTGACCCTTGGCCAGGCTTCCCTGCCAACCACCCAGTTTGGCCAAGGCTCAGAAAACCCGTGAGCGTGGCAGGGACGTTGTGGAGGCAGCACCCTGGGCTCACGCGTGGGATGGGGAAGCCAGAGCAGCTTGCAGACGTACGTGCTGCAGACCGGGAGGAAGGAACAGGCTGCGAGGAGCTCGTGGGAGGAGGAGGAGGAAACTGGGTGTCAGCAAAAGAGGCAGATTGAGAGCTGAGATGTGTTAGTGGTTGTATTTGGGATATGATCAACGTTTCCTTGTGACTTGCACAATCTGCAGAGGCCTGAGTGGTACAAAAAAAATAAAATAAAATATAAAAACCATTGGGAGTGGAGCTGTTACATCCCCTGATACTGCAGAAGGCTGCAGAGGAGGGTGAAGCCCTCACACCCCGGGGCAAGGGCGATGCAAGTCAGAGCCTGGGCTCGCTTGGTGTGCAGCCACCTTCTCCCCTGGATACCTGCGGGTGATTTGGTCCCCAGATCTCTCTCCAGAGGAATCCCCAGCACAGGGGAAGAGCTGCCTTCAGCAGAAACCTGCTGCTTGTTCGGGGCACTGGGCAGCGGCTTGGCCTCGGCACCCCGCGGGAAGGGGAGCCAGGAGCACCGAGAGGAGCAGCCCCGCTGCCGGGGCAGGAGGAGGGGGGGTCTTGTCATCACCCACTCGCATCCGCACCCTGGTAATTCACATGAGTGTCACTGGCACATCTGTTCAGAGAGAGAGAAGTAATACAGGTCCAGCTGAGCGGTGAAATTGCTTTCAGAGCTGTTGATTCCTGGCTCGGGGGTGTGTGGTCAGATTGACTGCAGGCTGGGGATTTTTAATTTCTTTTTATCCCCTCTCCCCTGCCCTTTCCCTTGCAGCCGGCGGAGATCAGTCACATGTAAAGCAGGCAGGGCCAACATCTTTGAATCCTCTTCCCTCCGTTCCCATTCTCTAGGAAAGATGGGCCATCTGTGCTCATTCTTGAGATCCTGAAATCGCTCACACTGCACCTCACTGAAGGATTTACAGTTCGCTTATGACCAGGCTGCTCTGCTCATCCTTTTCCTACGGGCTCTAGGAAAAAGATGCCTCTGCCTGCCTGGATTTGGTCTCTGCTCTAGGACCAGTTCCCGTTTCTCCTCTAGATGGTGCAACTGCCATTGAACACCAAAAAAAAAAGCGCCAAGATGCAGCCAGACTCCAGCCCCTGCAGCAGAATGTGGGGTGCAGCCAGCCTGGGGCCTGTCCCCAGCTCCCTGCCATCCCTTCCAGGTCTCTCCTGCTGGCAGGACGGGTGCTGTGGGGCACAGACCCACACGGGTTACCCACCTGAGGGTCTGTGCCAGGTACCTGTGGAGCATCATCACTCCTCTAGCCGTGGGCACAGGGCTACGTGGAACCAAGGGGATGAGAAATCTGTCTCCTGCTATTCCTGGCAATTCTGTCCTTGGCAGAGCAAGTCCTGGCAGTGCCCAGGGGAGATGCTGGCAGATCACAGCGGAAGGCGGAGGAGAGGGGACAGATCCTGGGGGTGACCCCGTGCGTTGTGGCAGGCAGGCTGTTTCCGTTCACGCCGGGTGTGAAGCGGGCCGGCCAGAGGAGCCGTGATGCCATCACAGTCTTTTGTCAGAAACCCCGCTCGCCTGCCATCCCTTGACTCATCTCCAGGCAAGGAGGGACGCGGCTGCCAGCCTTGTGGGGCTGGGCAGGAGAACAGCCCCTGCAATGGGCAGCCTGAGGCTGGTGGACACTGAACTGCACCGTCCCACTTGGAGCTTCAGCCTCTCTGCCCAGCCCATGGCAGCAAGAAGGACACACACACATGGAGATGCTCTTCTCCTCCGGGGCCACCACTGCAGGAAAACCATCTCCTCGCAGTAGCAGGGCATTTGTGGCCTAGGGGTTGTGTCAGGGCAGAGTGAGCTCAGCACCCCGTGCTGAGGTGAGGAGAGCCATTGGCAAGCCAAGCAGATTGGATCTGGGACCCTGCAGACGCGAGGGGAATCCCAGGCACTGTTCTCCTTGCACTACTCCCCATTTGTTTAGGCTAAAACCAAATAAATACAAGCTTAATGATTTAGGTAAAACAATAGGGGAGGTTCCAGCATAAAGAAAGATTTCCTCCCGTTAAGCTTTACTGGCAAGCTTTAGAGCCTGTATTTTAAATCAACGTTACGGGTGCAGTTAAAAACACAACATATGTTCTCTCGTGGATCTTTCTGGTAGCTGCTACAGCGTGGCTCTCGACTGGGTCTCCTCCTCCCCGTGCCTCCCACGGTGCCAAGGCTGGATTAGAGCCTCGTGCCCTGACTCCTTCTCACACTGGTGAAGAAGCCACGGGCAGGACTCCCTGTGCCCCATGGCATGGCCAGTGGCATGTGTCTTGAAGTCTCTGCTGTGAGCATGGGCAAGATAAAGTCTTATTAAAGGTCAGGGTGTTTTTCCAGAGGGATGATCGACTTGCTGGAGCCCTGCCCTGCATCCCTGACACGGTTCCCACGGCTCTGCCACCCGCAGCCTCACCCTAACTTTTGGAAAGCCCCCCAAAAGCTGGAGCTGCAGCAGGATTTGGGATCTCTCAGTTCTCCCCAACCGCTGTAGGTGGCACTCCGGCCTCGCCGCCCGCCCGCCTGCCAGCGAGCTCTAATGCGTGCTGGCAAGGAGTCAGGGGATGAGCGCTAAGTTTACAGCAGATTTTCCCTTCTGACAGATTACTGCTTCATTTGTAAGAGGAGAACTTCTCATTAAGTACATTTTTGACATTTTGTTGAGAGAGGGGAAAAAAAAAAAAAGATAAAAAAGAAAATCCTCGTGATGCCGAGCGCGCTGGAGCTCGAGTGCGGCTCGGTCTTCGCAGGTTTGGGGGCTGGGGTTGAGTTTTACTTTTTTTTTCCCTTTGGCACCGAAGTCCCTTTTCATAATTTTTCGGTTCCGAGCACAATTGCTGCGGGTGGGAGGAGTGTTTAAACCAGAACCCAGCTGAAAAAGCCAGGAGGACTTTGTGGTGGAGAAGCGGCAGCTCTCTGTTCCAGCAGTGCTCGGAATTCAGTGCTAATCCAATCAGGTTTGATTAAAGTGTATTTTCAAGGCAAAATCAAATCTAACTGCTATTATCATCGCTCTGGGTGCTGTGAGAGTGCCTGGGCATGCCAGTCTTTGGCTGAGCTCAGGTTGGTGATCACAGGGCACAAAGTCGGTCCCAGCTCTGCCAGGGACCTGTGTCTGAACATCGGGGACCTGGGGATGTCCCCCATGGGGACCTGGTTTGCCTGGGACGAAGCTCTGCTCTCACCAGGCTCCCTTTGCTAGCTGTCCTAATCGCTAGGACAGAATGAGGACTGATTTTAGTGTTAATTATGCAAATCAACCTTGACGGGAAACTCCAGTGTGAGGTTGTTATCGGTTTTTTTTTTCCCAGGGTGGGGAACAACCCTTTTGGAAAATCCTTCTTGCACTACCACCAACCTTTCTTTCCTTTGGGTTTCTTTCAAGTGAAAAAATTGCTGAGCAAGGTTGTTGCCGTAAGCTCCTAGGACATTTTCATTGATCCAAATCATACTTTTAGAGAGAACGAGCATAAAAAAGCACCGGGTGATCGCAGATGTATTTTAATTATGAAAAATGTTGCAAGTGGCTTAAAGAAGGCAAGTGCTTTGCGAGGAAAAAAAAAAGCACTTCACTCCTTTCCTCTTAGAAAACACTTTTTCTCATTATCCAAGCTTCTGCAACTGTGCTCTCCTCAGGGGCAAGGACCTGCACTGGCCTTTCCCAGCTCGCACTGAGCGCAACATCAACCACGAAATTGTATTAAAGTGCCCTGAGATTTTTCTCTCCCGCACTAATTGCCTTTCCCACCCAGACTCTTCCCACCCCCGTGCAAACACAGGTATAAATCACCTTGCTGCTGTTGCTTCCTAACAGCCCAAGCAAAAAGAGGCTGCCCGGTGATGCCCAGCGCTCCGGCAAGGAGCCGCTCTCTTCTTTTGGTGCTTTCTTCGAGGAACACTTTTGAACCCACTTTCAGAAAGCATTTGGAAACCTGGCTTCCCTGTATCAACAGCCACGGGTGCAGATGCCCGGCTCCTCTTGCCGCTCCCTGCCCCATCTGCCTTACAAAGCTGGGATAAACCCTCAGCCACTGATGGTTCAAACCCTTCCCCTTCCCTCTGCCGGTGCCGGGGCGATGTCAGCCCTGGCAGTGACCCGTGTGGGCAGAGGGGGCTGTGGGAGCTGACTGAAGAGGCGATGGGCTTGGGGCTGAGCTCACCTCTGGGTGAACCGCTCTGTCCCTGGCCCTGCTGGTTTTGTAGGTCCCCGTTTTGCAGAGGTTGCTCGCTCTGTGCAGAGCGCTCGTCTCGGCAAAGTTGATCAAATCTTTCTCCCCTAGTGAATGACGTGCTCCTGCCCGAGAAAATCAGATTACAGCGTCTCTTATCCATGATGGGTTGAAGTGCTGCTGCTTGCTTGTTGCAGGGAAGGAGTCTTGTAGACAGAGACAATCCTATTGATGTTTTACCCTGGAAGATGATGTTAGGGCTGAGAGCTAAAGACACGCATGAGAAGGTGCTTTAAGTCAGAAACCTGGTGACTTTCCCACCCACCCAGACACGAGGAGCATCTACAACGGGGGCAAAAAGGAGCCGCTTGCCCCTCCTGGGGGAAATGCAATGGCTGTGTAAGTCCAGATCTGTTACACCCCGAGACAGGCTGAGTGGGAAACTAGGAAAGGGTTTGAGGGTTTCTCTGGCGAGGGGGGGATGCGGCTCTGCACATGGCAACACGGCTTCCAGCAGATGGTACACCCGTCTCATTGCACTTGACGGGATGGTGGGAGAAGTTATTATGAAAGACTGCTGTGACATTCACAGCACAGATCTGCCAACTGGTGTCTAGAGGAGATGGAAGGAGCACATTGCGATGCTGCATAAATTGGTGCAGAGCTATATCTGATGCTGTATTTCATAGCAGGGTGAAAAGCAGCCTTTGGCTAACGGTGGCCATGGTGTGGCCAGCCAGCGCCCTGCTCGAGCCTGGCACCGAGCCCTCAGAGAGGCAGAGCGTTTGTGTTCCTCTTGATGCCTTTTGCCATCGGGATGTTCTTAATTTCTAAAAACTGGTCCTTCTGTGACCAGTTGCCTCAGACAAATGCAGCTGGAGGGTTCTCCCAGTGTCCCTCTGGCTCTCATCTACATTGACCCTCACAGATGTCCTGTCCTGGCCATGGCTGAAGGTCCCATGGAGCCACATGAATCCTCCATCCCATAGGCCCATCCTGGGAGCTTGCACCTGACTACAAGCCTGGCTCAGAAGAGGGCTGTGCTGTTGCCTTCTCTATTGTGTGGACACAGTTTCTCCTGAGTTCTCATTTCTGCTTTTTGGACAGAAAGCAAAACAAAATTCAGCCAATCCCAGCTCCCGTGAGAAGATGCTCCGACTCAGATTTTGGTGGGATTTATTTCCCTGCTTTTTCCATTGCTTTGCTTTCAGGGTCAATTCTCTGCATCTTGACCACCCTGGGCAATGGAGCAGAAGCACCCCAATGATCCTCCTCTTTTAGTTGTTAATTATTTTATTAGCTTCCTCCGAATCTTGATGAGGGGTTTCATTTTTCCATGGCAACTGCATCCGCAAGACCTCCCCACCCACGGAACCACATAGTGCAGGGGTGCTGGAGGGCCATGCTCTGCACCCAGCTCAGCTCCAAGCAGGACCCTCTCCCTGCCCAAGCACCCGCCCTACAAATGTGGGAGGTCGGGGCAGCATAAAGACCTGTCCTTGGGGGGACTTCTCCCACCAAGGCAGCAGAAGCAGGAGGATCCATCCTTGAGGAGCCCTGTGCTGCTGCCTGGAAGGAGCAGCTGAGGTGTTCCCAGCTGGACGTGTGCCTTCGCCGTGGTGTCTCGGCAGCTGGGAAGCATCAGCCTGGGAGCAGAAGCTCGCTCCCTTCGCATAAACAGACGATGAAAATGAACGCCCATGAGGACGACATTCATACCTACAAATTATCTCTGCCGTGGAGCTGCAATTAAACGTGCCTCCGATGCAGCAGTGGTGTGGCAGGAAATCTGTGCAGTTCCTGCCCCACGGTCCTGTCCTTGTCCTTGTCCCTGTGCCAGCTCGCCTGTACCCCAAGCCCCCTGGTCCTCCTCACCCAGGGCGGGATGGCTGCTGCTGACCCCTCTAAGCCATGCCAGGGCTTGCCCAGGGGGGCTGTGAATGCTTCAGGCTGCTGCCTGGGGGAGGTTTTAATTCCCCAGGGAGAGTGATTGGGAAGGAATCTGTCCTGCAGGTTGCAATTCCCTAGATCCACAGCCACAAAAGGAAGATGTTAAAGGGCCTGGTCCTGTCCTGACAGTCAGAGAGCCACCAGCTTGGGAAGCAGAGGAAAACCAACCCTGCATGTGGGCTGATTTCTAACCCATTTTGCCCACCCCAGCAAGAAAACTACCATTTCTGACTGTTCACCATCTCCCATCAAAAACCTACTGTCACCTCCTGAGCAGTGGCACCCACTGTCCTCAGCCCAGGGTACCTAAAATGGCTTTTGCCTGGAAACCACAAAGGAAGAGACAGGGACAGAGGGCTCTCAGCAAAGCACGTGCAGGAGCTCGGGGGACCCTGGGTGAGATGTGAACCTGGCAGCCCAAGGTGCTGGCAAGGCAGAGCTCCACCAAACTCCCCCTTGCCTTTCGAGGGACCCTTTTGACACCCCTCAAATAGCTGGTGGTGACAGGGGACCCCCAGGACACCCTAAATCAGCTCGGTAGGATGCTGGAGCAGAGGCGAGTGGTCCCGGGGACATTGCGGAGAAAGGAGATTTTGGTCCAGGCTCTAACATTTGCTCGTTGCAGGCTTCTAGGAGGAAATAATTAGTGCTCTATTTTTCACCAGGAGCTTCTGTCCCTCCGTGCCCTCTTGTGCCAGGATGATGTGTTATCACCAGAAGCTGCGGGATCATTTCCATAAGATAAAAACATAAAATAGCTCCTATTCATCACTGGCCTTTGTGCTAATAGCCTGTGCTCTGTAAAGAGGGAGTGTGGCCGGGACTGTTCCTGCTTCCATTTTGCTGGATAAAGGATCTCTTTGCACTCCTGTAACAACCTCTTTCATATGATGCCCTCAAAATGCTTTTGGTCAAAAATTAATTAAGCCTCACAACATCCTGTTGAGTTCAGGCTCACTCAAGGGTTTTCATCACGTGTTCAAACAATTCATGGCATCTTTGCCTCACAGGTTTTCGGCAGCCCAGGGGTCGTGTCCAGCTGGGGTGTGAGTGGGGCCCATTCAATTATTTTGGCCACGTGTTGCCTGTTCCTACCAGGGCTTGGGCTGCCCTCGGGGTTAGTGCTCCATCCCTAGAGCCTCATCAAAAAGCATCTCAAAGCTGCACCAGCTGAACCCATGGCACGGCAGCTCCCCAAGGCTGCGCAGCCTCCCCTGAACCTCTTGGCAGGTACTAAAACAGCTCCACTTTTCCATAGTTCAGTATTTTGGGATTTATGACCCACACAGTGCCCCGTTGGCAGCATCAAGGCTGACTCCAGCAGTCTCTTACCCCATGCAAGCTGGGGTTGCATCGTGCCCGAGGAGATGAGCTGGGCCCTCCTCTGCCATGGCTGAGCACAGTTTGACAGCAAAGATGCTGAGGAATAACTTGCAACCCCCTGTTCCTGCTCGCTGTGCCTGCCCCAGGCAAAAATCCCATCGCAGGGGGGGTTGGCATCTCACTGCAAAAAGGAAAATGAAGTTAGAGGCGACGACCCTTTGGTGCTGGCTGCCTGCAGCCGTGTGGGGCAGAGTAGGCAGGGAGATGTCCCACCATGTTGATGGTTCGGGTTTGCTCCTCCTTTGCTATCGCCCCTGGCGAGGCTCTTTGCAGGATTTGGGCTGCAGAGGGATTTGCCATGTGCCCCAGCTCCGCAGAGCCAAGGGTCCTGTGAGAGGAGAAAGAGGAGAAAGTCTCTGCCTGTGCAGAGACTGCGATGCTGGGGAAGCAGAGTTGCTCATCAGTGGCTTCAGAGTCCTAATTATATCTCTTTAATGAGCACCCACACCATTATCAGGGGTTCCTCTGGGGCTAAGCAGCGATCCAAGCTCCTCTAATTACTTCTGACTCCTAATTTTCATGTCCGTGCTAATCCTTCATAGTTCCCCTTTCGCAGTTGATGCAAAAAGACTCATTACCAGGAAATGCACCCTCCTCCTCTCTACTCCTTGAACAAGCTCTTTTTTCCCTTCCTTTTTTTTTTTTTACACTCAGAACTTGCAGAAAGAGGTGGAGCAGGTAGAAGCTGCTGACCCACAGGACACAAAGGCAGGGAGGTAGATCTGGGGGAGGTTTAGCTTTCCAGAGGAAGCAGAGGAAGGTGGTGATTCTATGATTCTGCGATTCATCAGGAGTATCAGGGGGAGACGCTTCCCCATGGGCACTCAGCTCACCCCCCATGGGCACTCAGCTCACCCCCCGTGGGCACCCAATTCACCCCAGCACAGGCCAGCAAGGGGCTGGGCACTGACTGCTCCTCGTGCCCAAGCACAACTCGCCCAGGAGCTCCCTGTGCTGCTCCGAGCTGGGAACCCCAGGGGTTTGGGGTCCCAATGGTGACAGAAACACACAGTGGTGGGGGTTGGAAGGGACCTCTGGAAATCATCTGGTGCCACCTTCCTGCCCCAGCAGGGTCACCCAGAGCAGGGGGCCCAGCATCGCAGTGTCTGGGTGGGTTTGGAATCTCTCCAGAGAAGGAGACTCCACAACCTCTCTGGGCAGCCTGGCACAGGCTCTGCCATCCTCACACCAAAGAAGTTTCTCCTCCTGTTTAGGTAGAACCTCCTGGGTTCCACTTTGTGCCTGTAGCCCTATGTCCTGTTCTTGTCCCTCCACATGCTGTGCTTCCTCTAGGAAGGTCTGGCAGCTGCCAGGGCTTGGCTCGAGAGTGCACAAATGTCTCAGAGAGGTTTTAGTTCTGGTTTTGGATTTCTCTGGCCAGTTTCTCTAGCACAGGGAGGGGGCACTGATGTATCCATCAGTGCGGAGGCACTTCAGAAAGAAGGAGGAGGCGAGGACGCTTGCTGGGAGAGAAAGCCCAGCCTCTTAGTGCTTCCCCAGCAGCCTTTGAAATCAGAATGGGAAGGTGTTTGATCTCCAACCAAGTCCTCGATATTTTTGTGATCGTGGTGATACCTCTCTTGCCGGAGATGCTTGTGAAGCTGCCTACTCAGGAAACCCTTCTCTAGTAGAAAACCTTCGCTGCTGGCATTAAACTCCCCTCTTGCAGACTGGCCTTCCCAGTGGGGTCCTGGGGAGTGCTTGGAGTGGGGGAAAAAAGTCTTTAGGGGCTTTTCAGTACTTAAAGGGGACCTATGAGAAAGATGGGGACGATCTTTTTAGCAGGGTTTGTTGTGACGGGACAAGGGGTAATGGTTTTAAAATAAATGAGGGAGATTTAGACTGGAGAGAAGGAAGAAATGTTTTGAGGCTGAGGGTGGTGAGACCCTGTCCCAAGTTTTCCAGAGAGGTGGTCACTGCCCCATCCCTGGCACCATTGCAGGTTAGGTTGGCTGGGGCTCTGAGCAACCTGCTCTGTTTGCAGATGTCCCTGCTCAGTGCAGAGGGATAGGACCAGATGGCCTTTAAAGGTCCCTTCCAACCTAAACCATTCTATGATTCCTGCTGCTGGTACCAGGGCAGGAGGCAAGAACCACTAGCTGCAGCACTGCCAGGAGGTCAGGAAGGGCTGGGGGTACTCTGTTTGCCCCCAATCTGGGGTCCCAGGTGCTTGTGCTGGTCCCCACAGGCACTGAGAGGGGATGCCCCTGTCCTGGCAGGGCAGTGACGATGCTGGTGGCTCCAGTTCTAGAGAAAAGGACCAATCAGTCCCAGGGGCAGATCCTGCTGTGGACAGTCAGGGGAAACTGAGGCATGGAGATGCTAAGAAGCACTTAAGCAGGTGAGCACATGCTTAAGTTAAGCTGGTGCCCGGGGGTCCTCTCCTGAGCTGGCCTCCCCCGCCTTCTGATGCTTGCTACATTTTTTTCCCTTGACTGAAGCGAAAGGATTTTCAAAAGTGGGACTTGGCCCTTGAAGTGACAAATAATTGAAGGTGGTAATTAAAGGCACAGCCGAGCGCTGAGTGAAAAAAAGGGAAAATAAAGGAAAAGTGCCAGTTGCAATTTTGCGCTTTAATTAGGTTCGCTTTCTGTCCCGGCGGGGAGCATGGCTGGCAAACCCCGAAGGCACGGGACTTTCTGCTGCTGCTGAAATCAGGGTGTTGTGGGGTGGGGGAGGATGCTCTGCAGTCAGCTTGCCCAGGGATAACTGCACAACTCTGCCACACGGGAGAAGGCAGAGATTAGCAAACAGGCCTTTACTTTTTTTTTTTTTCCCTGAGAATGGAAGAGCTTTCTTGAAGCAGAAACTTTCAATAATTAAAAAGGGGAAAAGGAAAAATATAATAACTGTTGTTGTGGAAAGCATATGAAAATAGATCTCTGCCGAGTCCCTCGCTCTGAGATACCGTCGGCTGGCAAAGTTTTAAATTTCTCTAATAAGAGAGCGGCAGTCGGTGGCTTTGGCAGCGCTGGGAGGTGGAAATCACTGAGGTGAGGGCAGGGCTGGCAGGGACTGCGTGTCCTCGGAGCCACCCGGGCAGTGGGTTGAAGCCGGGGGTTCTGTGCCAGCCTTGCAGCAGGACTGTGGGATGGGCACAGCCCAGCCTGGGGGCGAGCGGGACCCTTGGCAGAGCAGCTCTGACGGCTGCGGTTTGGCACCCGAGTAGTCTCACTTGTATAAATTATATAAATCATCCCCCTGGATGAGGGAGTGTGCACATAAATATGTAGATTCAGGCTCCAGCTCTCATGACTTATTCACCAGCGGCATCATATTGTTTCTAACTTCGGAGCAGTTCCTGGAAACTGTTCGTTCTTCAAATTAAAAAAAGATATATGGGCTGTGCTGAAGGGGCCCGTGTGTTCTCCTGGCAGAGCTGGGCTCGCTGAGGAACCGCTGAGCAGCCTCTGTCATCTCCCATGAGCTCGGGCTGGTCCGAGGGGCTGCACATCCACCTGGGGAAGGGAAGGGAAGGGAAGGGAAGGGAAGGGAAGGGAAGGGAAGGGA
>WTSP01021757.1:0-11326 GCA_025331215.1 Actenoides lindsayi | reverse complement strand
TTCCTCCCCCCCCGCAAGAGGCTGAAAACGCCCCGGGGCACGGGGCCCCCCTTCCCTCCCTTTTTCCCCCCCCCCCCCCCCTACACAGGGGACACACGAACACCGCGTTATCACCCTGCATCCTCCTCTCTGCTAAATTAACACCCGTGTCCCAGCCTCTGGCCTTGGAGGGGATCTGGGCGGCCTGGGTGGTAGATGCACAGCCAGGTTCTATTATTCATCATTACTCTTATTCTCTCTTTGATGAAGGCGGACAAAGTCACCTCTCCTTTGTGCGATGCGTGTGTTGTTTTTGCTTAATTTTTTATTTGTTTCTTTCCTTATAAAACTCGTGTGAATAGGCCAGATGCGGTTTCCATAGCAACCCTCTCTCTTCAAGCAGCAGATGCTGGAAAAGGGTTTTTCAGTTTAATCCTCCTGGAAATCTCCCCAGCAGAGGTTACTGGTATAAGATGATACTAAGAGATGCGCAGCAGCAGTGGTTGGCATATTTTAAATCCCATGTGCTGCTTTTTGCATGAAGAACCTGCCCTTTCACCCTTTGGAAATGGCACATATCGCAGGAAGAGTAGCAAATGGATCCTAATGTCTCATCTTGTGTTCAAACAGAGCCTCTCCCTGTACAGTTCCCAGAGCATTCCATGGTGATTAAGATGGGAGTGCAGCAGCCTGTATCCCTGTGCTCACTGAGACCAGGGCAGCTGCCTCCATCACACCTACCCAAGCTACCACTGGCATTCAACCTATAGCTTGGGGTCTATAAATGAGTGTCCTTCATTAAAAAAAAGGAAAGATAAAATAAAATCCTTTGCGCTTGGCAGGAGCAGCTTCCCAGTTGACATCCATGGATCAGTCGCTTGTGACTGACACAGTCATACTGACGTATTAAATGCTGATAGCAACCCAAACTGACCTGCTCTGGCTCCACACTGCTGCACACATCTCCCTTTCTGTGGTGAAAGCGGAGCCTCAGCCCTGCTCCCATCACCCTCCGTCTCGCTCTCGGGGTTGTGTCGGTGCAGTTGTTGCATCCGTCAAGCTCCTTAAGAGGATGGATGGAGAAGGCAGGATTTCAACCCAGCTTGTTTAACAAAGATATATCCGTTTGAAATAAAAAAGCTTAGAAGCGGAAACGGGAATTTAACTAGTGCAGAACGAGCTGTTCAGCCTCTGTCTTAAAAAAAAAAAGAAAATCCTGTAGAACTTGACAGAAAGTAATAGCCATTGTATTTTGGGGTTGGTGGGGTTTTTTTTTTTTCATTTAACAGATTTCATGTCGGCATAGCAGGAAACTTTGCTCTGATGGATTTTAACTCAGTTTAATTAAAGTACTTGAAACTGAGTCAATTCCTCGCTCTCTAGTGCAGAAATCCACCGGAAAGCAAAGTGCCTCTTCAAGACAAACTACTTCAGTAATGCATCTTCTAAAGGAAAACTTCGTGTCATGCAGCCTCAGACTCCTTAACCCCGGCTCCAACCAACACCAGCAGGTTTCTTCAGGGAAATCCTGTTACATCTCATGTTTTATTACATCAAAACTACGGCGTCATCCCCAGAGGGCTGGTTGATTTTGTGAGTTAGCCCAGAGCCAAACCACTCAGTGACCCAGAGGCTGTTGGGAGCTTTCTTAAGAAATAACAGAGGAGGGACACAATGAAGTGACCGTGACACAATAAGATGTCCCAGATGATGGATTATGAAGCTGGTTTTGTAAGTGCAGGGAAATCATGGGATCATGGACAGCAGACCCTCCTCCTGCTCCCAGGCAGGGCCAGCACCTCTGGCAGCATTTATGGCAGGTTAAGCTGCCTTTGAAATTTATAGGGATGAAGATGCCTCAGTCTCAGCAAGAAAAATGACAGCTGGTCAAGTGGAATGTACCTCACATGTCTGTGGAGGAGGTGGCTGAGACTGGGCTTCCAAAACATCACTTGCCCCTCCGTAGGGACTGGGAGTGGGTAAAACCCAGGCAGTGTGGGCTCAGAGACCCTCGCAAAGCCATGTGCTGCACGATTCCTTTGCAGGCTGAGAAGTGGAAATGAGTTATGAGCAGAAACCAGGAGAAACTGGGATTAACAACTCAAATCTGAGCAATAGTCAGAACATTTGCAATTCACGGCAAAGCTCTGTTCCAGTTCTCATCTGTTTGCTTTCCATCAAGAGCGAGCTTCATCTTGTGATTAAATGAAGGAGGTAGGGATCAGGACTCCCAGGCTCTGCTCTTAACTCTGTTGCTAATTTGCTGTGTTTCTTCAGAGAGGTCACATACAATTAAATGCTCAGAGCTGGTGCAGGCTCAAAATTCCCACTGACGTCAATAAGGACAACAGGTTTTCAGCAGGAGTGGAAAAATGCAGACTCTAATGCTTCCTTTGCTTCAGCTTCCCAGGTACAAAACTCTTCTGCCCTGTGCTGTGGATGAATTTATTTAGATTTATGGAAAGGAAATGGAAAGGAACCCTCAGGGTTCCTCTTGTTTGCTGGGATGGTGAATAAAAGGGAGCAGAGCAGTTCAGAGTCAACCTGCTGAAAAAAAAAAAGCGATGCTGCCCACACCCCATCAGTTCATTGCCAAGCTCTAAACCTCATCCACAGCTGCATGAACAGCCCCCCTCTGCTGTGCTCTTCCCATCACTGTGGTCTTTGGGCTTGCAGAACCTGCAGGAGTTTTGGGTACTTGAGTTTTGGTGACCCTGGGGACATCGAGGCATGTGGGACAGGTGAGAGCATAGAGCTGTAGAATCATAGAAGGGGGGGGTCTCACCTTTTTCTTTTCTTCATCCCGATCCTCCTTCCCATCCCACGGGAAGGGGGTGTTGAGGGTGTGTGTGGGGAAGCTGGCAGATGGCAGTTTACCCATGAAATGCTCCTTTGTGTCCCCTTTTACCTCCGTTATGTCCCAAGTTACCACCACGACGAGTAGATAATTCCTCGTGTCAGCAAGCGCCGGAGAGGTGAGCAGTCAGGAGGGAAGGGGCAATGCCAGCCCAGCTCCCTTCCACCATGACTGCATCGCTTCCATTTGTCCTTTCCCTTGGAGAAGACATGGCCTGTTATTTCAGGCTCTCCTGCCAGACCCTGCTTGTTTTGAAACAGGTAGATAGAAGCAGTTCCTGACCCTGCAGCTATAGCCCACGGGCTTTCTCTAAGTGATATCCTTGGCAGGTAAATTACACCTACTTTAAGCTCTGCCCTGGTCCTTCCTTTGTGCTTTTCTTGATGTGGCTGCCCAGCAGAGGTGTGGCGAGAGCGTGACGAGCGGTCCCATCACTCTTACTGTCACTTATCCCTTGTCAAAGTGCTGAAGCTATAATAAATCCTTGTCCAGGAAGAGTCTGTATTTACATATCTGGTTTCCAGAAATGACAATGGGCTGTTGAGAAAATACAGAATTTTAATCACCTGGTTTGAGCTTGTGCAGAGATTCTGGGGTATCACCAGAGGCTGGGCACTGTGGCACTGTCTGTCCCTTTATTTGCAAGTGATCATTAGAAGTGATTAATTGTAAAGACTCTATTTCAGCCCTTTGCAGGTATCTTTTGCAGTTTACAAAGCACAAACGTGTTTGAGTATCTTTTCCTCTGGTCAATAAACAGGTAAATTGAGGGATGGGGATGTGTACCAGCATCTCCTCCCCTGTGGAAGATGCCCAGCCCTGAAGCTCCTCTTACACTCTACATCTGAAAAATAGAGGACGGACAAACTTCTCCTGTGGGTAAGTTTGTAATGGGTCTCATTGGCAAAAGGGCTGATGTCACCATTTATAGCCAAGCTCTATTAATGAGTTTTTTATTAATAAAAGCCCAGAAACAGGAATCTTCATTCTTAAGTACTCTTTCAACCTGCCAGCACCCACTTGGTCACCAATGTACTTTTATGACCTTAGCTTTTAGGATATGGACCCCCTGCAGCAGCTGTGCCCAGTGGGGACCTGGTGCTTCAGGACTGATCCTGCCTGCTGCTGTTCATCGCCAGTCCCATGGGCATCAGCAGGAGATGTGCTCTCCATCCTCATGGGTATGGTCTCTCAGAGCCCTTTTCTGCAGGAGGAGAAAGACCTGGTGTGAGGAGCTGCTGGGGTATGACTGTCACAGCCGGCACCCACCCAGCTGCGGGGGAAACTGGGACCCAGGAGGTGCTGAGCACCCCAAGAGACCCCAAAAACTCTCACCCAGATCTGTATGGTCACCTGGGGATGGAGATGTAGGGGAGAGACACAGGAGAGAGACACTTGATGCTCTTTTCCCAATGAAACCATATGAAATTCATTCATTGAAGCCAACCCCAGGGAGCTCCCTGCTGACATTTGGGTTTGAATTCTCTGAGGTGCACTTCAGCCCACAGCTCGGATTGAAGGGTGCAACCCAACAACAGCTCCCAGGAACCTTGAGAAAGCAGGCAAATCTTCCAGCCTGAAGAACAATTGCAAAAGCTCCTTCTTCCCACATCAAACCATACTCCATAATCCACAGTATTCTTAAAAAAAAAAGGGGGGGGGGAATGGAGGGGGAAAGGCAATGGGAAAGGCAGTGGTAGGGGCAGGCTGTAGCTGAAGCATTCTGCAAACTCCTACTTAGCATTATTTATCAGCAATGATCTCCAGGCTGGGCCATGATGCATAATTCATTCTCTTTTCAGAGGCTGCCTCTCGAACCGAGCCCAGTCTGGCACCTCCCCGCCGCAGCCGCCGCGCGTTCCGGCTCTGCCAAAAAAGCAACTTGGGCACCTCGGCGCGCGGAGTCCTTGGCCTCTTCGTGCTCGCGTGGATGCGACAGTCTGGTGAGGGCTGCTGCTAAGTTTATCCCTGTCTCTGCCGGTGCCTGTCCTCCCTGCTCAGCCCCCGGTGCTGGGAGCCGCCTCGCTCGAGCCTTTGCACAGCGCTGCAGACTCGGGGCTGCATCTCCCGCTCCTCCCAGGAGCAGAGCCAATTCCCACCCCGCTCAGCAAGCAGCCCGGAGCTTTGCAAAAATGAAGGAGAGGAGCCGTGTCCTTGTTCGAGGCTCTGTCCCCCTGCCCCAGTTCCGACCGGCCCTGGGCTCCGGGGGGAAGATGGGGATGCAGCCCCTGCCTGGTGCGCGCGTGGGAGAAGGGAGTCGGAAAGAGGAGCCGGCTGCCTTTTATTCTGGGGCCCACTTCAAACATTTTCTAAAAGGCCAATAAATAATTAATAGCGGTTATAAGCATATTGCAGACATGAGGAGTTTTTGCTGCAGATGGTCATGAGGACGTTGTCAGCGAGTTATCGACTGGAGGGCTGCACAATCCATCCTCATCGACTGGCCCTTTATTAAGACATCTCTTCATTAACTCTTTGCGGACAACGAGTGGAACTTGAATATAAAATGGAAGGACCACAAAATCCTCCCAGAATGGTTGAGCTTTGCTTTTTGGAGACAAGGTTGTGTCCTGAATAGGAGCAGAGGCAGGAAGGGTGGAGGGGGAGGTGGTCAAACCACTGCCAAAGCCCAGCTCTGAGCTGGGACCCGGAGCCTCCAACTGGGCTCCACGAGCCAGGCGCTGTCGGGAGGCAGGGGAAGCTGGTGTATCTTTTCCAAATCAATTCTCCTTCACTTAACTTTGTCCCCATAGAGCAGACATCTCATTCCACCAGTAGCAATAAATATATCCTGTGCTGGGTAGGACCTGAATGTTTTCAGAGGCACTTCCAAAGCTCAGAGGGAGGGTCTGCCCTACCACTGTGTATACTGGTTGTTACTGGTTTCTCTCCCAGGCTCACTAGTTACCACCGGGTGCGTTTGCGTGGTGCCTGGGGATGCTCACTGCTGGCAAAGGGAGCTAAAGGAGAGCTCAGGGCGGTTCTTTCCCAGAGAGCAAGAAGACATTGATGATTTATTTCACTCTCTCTCTAAGGTAATTATGTACCTAGGCAGTTTTAAAATGTGTATTTCTTTTCTCCGGCAGACCAGAACAGCCTCTCTGGTTCCAGTCTAGCAAATAAATATGTATTTACACACTTTATTAAGACGGGTATTACTTTCCCAGAAGACTGGCATAACTCTTCTGCTCTGGTATTTTATGTAAAACTGTATTTGCACATTAGTTTGAAATATATCTGACAGGCTAGATGGACCCCAGCAGCCTTGGCAATCACTGAGCACAACTCGAGGAGCTACGTGTGAAGACACACGTGTGAATACGGGTATAGATCACACACCCGGCTTCCTCAGGCACCCCCAGCTACAGCTCTGCAGTAGGAGGAGGAGATGTCCTTATTACTCTTTTCTCAAAATGTGAAAGAAATCAGCATTAAAATGTCAGACCAGCTCCAGAGCTGAGGATGGCAGGTGAAACTTCAGGGAAAGGCCACCGAGTGCGTTGCCAACATGAAAACTCTGGCATTTGAGTCTTCTGGATTGTCAGTGCCAAGCTTCTCCTGCGAGGCAGTGGGACCATCATCCCCCTCTACGGCCAGGCTGCAGCTCCTGGCCAGGCTTCTCATCCCCACTCCGTCCCTGATGGAACAAGGGCTCCTGCTTTCCACCAAAGTTTTGCTCCTAGCCAGATAGTGGGATGTGTTGCATTCAGCTGCCACCCACAACCTCTTCCCCCTCCTCAGCATCAGATGCTCATGGCAGAGGCCAAAACAGATCATGCTGCCCAGGGTTTCTAATTACTGTTCTTTTCCTGCAGACAGTTTTTGCTGGCTCCAGCGAGGACATGAGGAGAGATAGTCCCTGCCCCAAGCACTGCAACATCCGACAAGCTAAAGCAGGTGGAAGTGGAGGAGCAGAGGGAGCTCTGCCCATCCTCGAGGGCCCTGGGAGGGGGGGGAAAAAAAAAAAAAAAAGCACATTTTCACATGGTTTCACACGCATGGCACGACCTCTGAAATCAGGCATCTAGCAGCAAAACCGTGGCTGGATTAACCCAGCGAAGCAGCAGTCTGTGGTATAATAATTCTCATATAATTTCATAAAGCTGCTTAACTGAGGAGCTCCATGCGTTTAACAAGCCTTCGTAGGTAATAGCAATTAATTTTCAGAATGCCCAGGGAGCGATGGGGGTGCAGGCAGGCCGGGGGCTGTGGTGGTGTCAGGGTGTCCGTGCGAGCTGCTCGCTCCCAGCGATCCAGCCGGGCTCTGCCGCATCTCCGCTGCAGTGACACCGCGGGCTCCGCGAAGCTCAAATCTAATCGAGCGTAAAAACAGCCGATTGGAGCTGTCCCCAAGGGAAATTTAATAAGGAGCAACCATCAGCCAAGCAGGCTTCAAAGAAAAGCAAAGCGAAAGAAGGAGAGGTGGCTCCTATCCCAGCGCGGGTGTGAAATGGCTTCATGCTGGGTGGGGAGAGGGGAGAGCCAAGGGGACATCTGGAAGGGTTTGAGAGCTGGTGGTGGGCTCAGCTCCTGGATGTTCACTCTGATGCTCTGCCGAAGCAGCCGGAGGAGACCTCAGATGGGGCTGTAGATGCAACTGTTCAACAAATGGGCTCTGCCTACGTTGGCTGCTTATCCTGAGATGCGTTGAACTGGCTTTCAGCAGTGTTTGGAGGTCACCAGTCTTACTGACATCCCTTTTCTTACTCCTAGCAACTCTCAGCCCTTGAAATTCAGTCTGTTTGTTAGAGTTGGGTCTGCACAACCCCTTCTTCACAGAGCCCTGTCCCTCTATCCCCTCATCCCAACACCACACTGACTGTGTTCAGCAAGACATTTCCACATGTGCCTGCTATGCAGGGATGACTGCTCCTGCTGGCTTTAAGGGACCTATCTAATCTCCTTTAAATTAAGCATATGATTGGGTTTTGGCTAGATTGGGGCCTTGGGCCTTAATCTCTTTATGCCCCACTTTCTCAATCTGCAAAATAGTAATTATCTACTTCATGGGGCTAAATTAATTTCCTATATTTCACTGATGCTCATTTTGGCAAAGCACAGGTTGCCATTTACCCAGAGATTGTAATTTGCATGCTGCTCAGCGAATTATGTATTATATATCCATACATGCACACGTACATACACAAACCTAAGCCTTGGGGAAAAAAAAAACCCCTAAATGCCACGATGGCCGAAACAGGATGTAAGCAATAACAGCAAGGATAACAAAAATGCAATTCAGGGATTCAAAGGATTTAGTGAATGGAGAACAGGCTGAGTTGCATAAAAAGAAGGTAAGAAACTCAACTGAGTTTAGAAGTAATGAAAAGAATAATGAATATCAAACAGGGTGGCAGAGCTTAATTAAGAATAAACTTTTTGCAAGTACAGTGTGGAAGGGTTGCTGGTCAGGGCAGAGGGTGAGGAATGATACAGACAAATTCTTTTTAACCCCTTCATCAGTGTCAGGGGAAGAGTAAATGAAGCTTGTGGAAAAAAATTCTGGCATGGCTATGTCTTTGCTTTGCAGGACATGGAGTGGTGTGGATTAGGGGAGAAGCTGGCAGAAGTTACATGTTTTTGGGGGGAAACATGAAATGGAGAGGACAAAGAAAACCCTTTCCTAAAATTACCCCAAGGATGCCCCTTTTCATCTTATAGAACCCTGCTGGTTTTGGTCCCTGGGACTTGGAGCACATAGCACAGTTGGACCTGAAGGAGATTTTGCTTCTGTATCTGCCACTTGTATGTTTCTTGTTTGCGTTGGGCTCCAAACAAGTGGAATTACATGGGGGGTGATGTGCTGGTGTGGAAATGTTGGACAGATGAAATCTTGTTTCGGGGTGGGTCTCTATCACGTCTCAGCACGGCTTTGTTGAATGATAAGGTTTGAAAGGCTACGAGCTGGAGCTCATGGGATCAGTGATGTTAAGAAAAAAATCAAAGACAAGCTCCTGCTCTCTGTTTTCCAGAAGGACTCATTCCCTAAAAAGGTAAATAAAAAAAACCCCCAAACCTTACTGAGTAATCCTCATGGGAAACCAGAGGCTTTGACATCACGATTTTCATTTTCTCCTGCCATGGTCTGCAGAGAAAAAAGACAGCTGAGGGACCAGAAAGGAAAAGAGAGAAGTCCAAAAGTTACTGAGCAGCATCAGCCTGGTTAAGTCTAATTCCAATGCATTGACTCTGCTCAGCTCCTTGGGGAATGAAGGAATGGAAGGAAAGGAGGAAAAAAAAGCAAAATAATTGAAAGGAGTAATTCAATTTGGGAAGAATTATTCTCCTAATGATTTATGGCTTCATTAGTGACTGATTGAACAACTGATTTAATTTTTTTTTATTATTTTGGCTTTTTTACTTACTAGGAATTAAGGCATCTGGCTGAGAGGTTATTGGATGTCACAGCAACAGAGACTCATTTGTCTCCATTTAAATACTTAATGATCTCTATCTTTCTGCCCTTCGATCAATAGGATCTAGAAGCAGTCATTTTGTTGCAAACTTTCTTGACTTCACAAAAATGTGACCTGGTGCTCTGAGGAACAAGCAGATGTTTAACAATGAGACATGGATGAGAGGCCATGAACACTACAGAGGGACACCTCTCAATGCCCTGTCCCCATCCCTGGCTACCACCGTCCTCGGTCCCATGCCGAAGGTCGATCCCCACACCCATGCCTCTGTTTCACCAGTACCTCCAAGAGCCCACGGTCCTCTAGTGCGGGGGCTGTTTTGATAAAGCTCTTCACCTTTGAGTGATACTATGGTTGTGGCTCTGATGGAAACATCTACACCAGTTAAGAACTTGTGGTTTTATTTATGTCCCCAGAGATGAGTATTTCTTTTTCTTTGAATGCACCTGAAACTGTCAGCTCTGCTGCATCAAGGGGTAATGGTTTTAAACTAAAAGAAGGTAGATTTATACTGGAGAAGGAAGAAATCTTTTATACTGAGGGTGATGAGACCCTGGCCCAGGTTGGCCAGAGAGGTGGTGGTTGCCCCATCCCTGGAACCATTCTAGGGGAGGTTGGCCAGGACTCTGAGCACCCTGCTCTAGTTGCAGACATCCCTGCTCCCTGCAGGGGGGTTGGACCAGATGAGCTTGAAAGGTCCCTTCCCACCCAAACCAGCCTGGGATTCTATGATCCAGCAAGCCCGGTGTTGAGAGCTGTAAGAACCATGGTGAGACTTGGGTGCTGCTCACAGCAAGGGGCTGGTCTGTGTGCAGGGAGCTAAGGCAGCACCCACCACTCTCTAGCTATATAGCCCTACAGGGGCACATATAACTGACTACACACGAGGTGTGCACATACGTGGCTATTTTCATCACTGAACACACCCCCCCCCCAAAAATTCTTTGGTATATGTGTTTTACACATTGATACTAGAAGTAAACACAATAACTGCTGACTCAGAGAAGATAACGGGACACACATCAACATGAAAATCTCCTGACTGCAAAAAAACCTGTGGGCACGAGGCTACTGCGTTAGCAAAGCCATTTAAAATTCATTATCTATCATTCAGCACGTCGGTGCCTCCAGGCTCATCAGCACCCGAGCCAGGCGCATGTCCTTCAACTCTTTGCAATTAAGCAGCCTCCTAAAGTTCAGGCCCTGTTAATTGGTCTCAGAACTGCTTAGTGCCATAATTGGAATTTCTCTGCCTGGCATTGCTGGCAGATGTGCCAGGCTAGGGCTGTGCCAGGGTGACCTGGCTCCAGTGTGGACCAAAACCACCTTGGGTCATGCAAACGAAGACTGGATCTCAGGAGGAGAGGGCAGGAACATAAGAAGGGGAACAAACTGGTCCCTTCATCTGGAGATGCACTTTCAAAGTCAAAAATTACAGCTCTGAGTCTCTTCTGGTCAGGGTTTGATGGTGCGATGGGGCTGGTACAGGGGAGGGGATGCTGCAGCAGCGTCCTTCCTGCTGGGGATATTTTTTTTATCACCTACAATAATGAAGGTCAAACCACCTGTCAGTCAAAGCACGGGTTCCCTTAGTTCAGCAGTAAAGCAGGAGAGCTGAGCCACAGCCTGACCCTGTTGCTATTGGATATGAGCTCCATACAGATGATATGCAAACATATTTAAGGTGTTTTGGTTTGGTTTTTGTTTTTTTTTTTTTTTGTCTATTTGCAGGAGCAATATCAATTTGCAAGGATGAGCTCAATTAACATAACTCATTACTTTCCCTTGTGTAGCTTATGTCAAATGAACACCTCCTTTGAAAGGACTACCGAGGGGAAAATCACTTGGCCCCTGTATGTACCTGTTGTGATATAATAGCAAGGATATTTTCTTTCCCCCTATAAAATGGGAAAATTCCCTTTTGCTTAGCAGAGAGTCAGCTTGTGTGTGGGCTGAATAAAAAACTCTTTGGCAAAGATCTTTCTTTTTGCCATGGCCTCGCATTTAGTCTTTCATCTCAGGTCTACTCAGAAATTGCCAGTGCTCTTGGAGCAACATGACTCTTCTGAACAAG
>WTSP01021756.1:82328-101465 GCA_025331215.1 Actenoides lindsayi | reverse complement strand
TTGCTCAGCTCCCCTCTCAGGCTGCTCTTCTCCAGCTGAACAGCCCCAGGGCTCTCAGCCTGTCCTGGGCACAGAGAACCAAGCACCAGAGATACCTTCAACCACTAACACAACATCCACAATCTCCCCAGCACTGCTCACCAGTATGACCAGTCGCACCAGCTGGGTGTAGGTCCGCTCTCCTCCCTTGCGGGTGATGATGTCCCACTTCTCCGGGGTGCAGACTATGATCTGGGTGGCACTGATCTCCTCCTTGCAGAGCTGGTGATCCCCCGTCAGCTCAGCCACGTTGATGCCGTAGGTCGCCAGGCGCTAAGTGGAAGCCCAGGGGCAATAAGGGGGATAAACTTCTGTTCTCCAGGGCAGCCTTAGAGCAGCACGGCCCTGAAACACTCCTGGTTTCATAGAACCACAGAATTGTTCTGGTGGGAAGAGACCTTTGAGATCATCAGGTCCAACCACGAAGCCAGCACTGCCAGGGCACCAGTGACCCACGTCCCTCAGCACCACAGCTCCACGGGGGGCTTGGAAACCCCTCCAGGGATCACGGGGACTCCATCACTGCCCTGTGTCTCCCCTGAGTCTCCTTTGCTCCAGGCACAACAACCTTAGGTCCCAGAAGAGATTCCCTCACACTTGACAAAGACAAGTCCCTCTCCTGACAATCTCCTGCCAGAGTTTGTATCATAGAATCTTAGAATGGTGGGGTCAGAAGGGACCTCTGGAGATCATGGAGTCCAATCCCCCTGCCTGAGCAGGGGCACCCAGGGCAGCCCACACAGCAACAGAGCCAGGGGGGGCTGGAAAGTCTCCAGAGAAGGAGACTCCACAACCTCTCTGGGCAGCCTGGCACAGGCTCTGGCACCCTCACAGGAAAGAAGTTCCTCCTCCTGTTGAGGTGGAACCTTCTATGCTCAAGTTTCTACCCATTGTTCCTTGTCCTATTGCTGGGCACTACAGAAAAGAGCCTGGCCCCTTCCATTTGACACCCACCCTTCAGATATTTGTAGACATTCATAAGATCCCCTCTCAGTCTTCTCTCCAGACTAACCAGCCCCAGTTCCCTCAGCCTTTCTTCACAGGGAAGATGCTCCAGTCCCTTCATCATCCTCACAGCCTCCATTGGACTCTCTCCAGTAGATCCCTGTCTCTCTTAACTCGGGGAGCCCAAAACTGGACAGAGGATTCCAGGTGTGGTTTTGCAAGGGCAGAGTAGAGGTGGGAATACACAATCATGAAACTCAGGAGTGACTTTGTTGTTGTTGTTAAAGAGTTCAGCGTTGGACTAAATGGGCTCCAAAAACTGGTAAAACTGTTCGCCTGGCTTGGAAAGGAATCTGGGCAAGGACAAATGCTCTTGACAGTTCCATTCCCATTACGCAAGTCTGAGCCATATTGCGTTTAATTCAGAACAGACGATTCCCTGATCACTCCTTCCTTCAGGTTTCAGATAACGTGTCTCGGACACATCACCACCGACACCGAAACGTACCCAGCAGAAAGGAAAACCGTCGGGTATTTTGCCATCTGCCTTTTTCAGATCAGCATCCTGTTCTCTGGGAGCGCAGAGATACAGACAGAACAGCGATTCCTTTAGGTGACTTTCAGCTTGGGTTCCCACCAAGATGAACCCGTTAGCACGTGGCCGTGAGACATACACACAGTGACTATCACAGGCCAAAAATTTTATCTTTGCCATCTGACAAGATCATCTTTATGCGCTGACCTATGATAAGATAAACTTGCCTTGGAAGAAAACATAATCCCACCCAAGGCAACAACAGAAGTCACTGTGCCGCTGTTGAAATCGTGCCATTCATTTCTCAGAGCGTGGTCTCTGGTTGGGTCTTTGTTACAGCTGCATCCTCTCTACACGGACATCTCCCTTGTTTATCCTTCCAGCAAAGCAGATGTCCTACCCTTGAACTGAACACTGGTGTCTTCCTACTGCAAAACCTGCCTTCTGCTCAATGAAAAATTCATATCTCAAAGATCTCACAACAGAGTCCTGGAATTTAGAGGCAACGATCAGTGTTTTTTCATTGCTAGCTGTTCCATCTACTTATTCACTGGCACCACTGACGTTTTGCCCCTGAATTTGATGAGTTACAGCAACTTCTGCAACTCGCAGCATCTTTACCAGCAAAACCCATGAGCTGACTTAGCTCTGGAGTCAGCACTGAACTCCCAGAAGCAAAGAGGAGCAAACCTTGGAAACCACACACAAACTGTGAAGATGAAGATGGTCCCTTCTTCTGTGTCACTACTGTGGGACCGAGATCTCTCTTTTTCAGTGTCACCACAAGCCACCTATAGCAAAACAACCAGAAAAACCACACGAACACCACAAATAACTTGACTCCGACACTTCCTCCTGGTGCACTCTATAACACTTCTGCTGTTTAACACAAATATTTAGCAACATTCCAACAGCATGGAATGACATATTTCAGGAATAAAAATAGTTGTTTAAAAAAAAAAAAAAAGGAAAAGAAAAAAAAAAAAGAAGCAATTCATAAAAGAGATTCATTCATAGCTCAACCCTGGTTGGAGCCCAGACTTTCTATCAAAGCAAAAGATTATCTGCGTGTAAAGCACTAGTGCTGTTTCCTTCCAGATCAGTCAGGAACTGAAAGCTCTAGCTGAATAACTGATGGAGCCAGCATACAACAATTAATCCCAGCAGACTGGATCACAAAAAAAAAAAACCAAACCAAAAAGCAGCAGGCTTATAATTTAAAGTACTTACTCCACAATGAAGGACTCCATTCACAGAACACTAAAGAAATGGCAGTGGATGATGCTCCAAACGTGCTTTCCAAATGTTCCTCACAATAATACCTAGATAGATTTATGAAGTGAAGCGATCTCAGCTAATTAAAACAGCATCAGAAATGAAAACTGTGTTGCTGATGTGGGTTTCCAGAGTCTAAAATAAGCAACGAAGGGATCACCTTGTAGGCTGTTCTTTCAACATGTATACACTGGAAATAGAAACACACATCAGCTGTTAAAAAATGCACTGGACTGTAAGACACCCAAGATGGTTTGTTCCCATCTGTGTACAAACCACAGAATTAGGCTCTTTGATAATCCTTCTTCAATTTATTAGATATTTGCTCAGCTAGTTTGAAGTATTTTAAGGATTCTGGAAAATTGGACCGAAAATATATATGTGAACTATGGAAAGGATTAAACACACCAAGAGCAGACATAATCAGCTGGTCAAATCTGTGTTCAACATTAACCTGTTAAACCCCTGAAAACTCTGCCTAAATCAGAGGCTTTCTTCCAAAAAGATAAGCTTGTTCTTCAGTTGCACTCGAGCCACCGTGGTTTAATTTTTAAAACCGAGAGCTTGTGTAACCAAACTTGGCACAAAGCAACTGCTTGAAGGAAGAGGAGACAAAAAAAAAGGGGAGCACTTTCTCATCTCCACGTTATCAAATCAAGTCACAAAAGATTTTCAAAGTCACGGTCACTGTTTGTGAAACATCACAAAATCCCCCTGCTCCTTCAACCCGGGCGGACAACACGGAAACCTGGCGACAGATTTCAGTCACCAAGAGTTACTGTCGCACTTAAGGGAGTGGAGAGATTAATTGTGTCAATGGCCTGAACCCCTCTGGTTGTCCCTGGGTACCCTGAGGACACATCCCCGTGCGCACGCTGATTTTCTTTTCGTCAGGATGAAACGAGATCTCTCCGTGTGGAAGAGCTAAGCAATCATCAGAGCCTGCCACCAGCAAGCAGCTGGTGTCCAGCCCAGGATATTAGCATCACACTGGTCCAGTATCGACCCATCACGGGCATCGACAATCCAATTGTACCAACCGGTCCCCCAGAATCCTTTCTGGGTAGGACTGGGGGATGCAGGACACTGATTTCTGCACACACGTGATGCTAGAGGCTGAATCACTGAGGGGGGGGACTATTAGAGCAGAGGAAGTGGGACGGGGAGGGGATGAGGGCAAATCTGCAGCAGAAAGATGGGGCTCGTATCACATGATGAGAAAAATCATAACTGAAGAGCACTAAAAAAAAATAAACAAAACAAAAAAGAAATGATTTCTCTAGATTAGCACGGCAAGATAGCTTTGTGATGACTGCTATTCTACAAGCAAGAGATTTTTATTACCAAAATCTCTAATAAGAGACAGCTTAGACCTATGCCTTCTATGAAGGTAGAGAAAATTATTTTTCCTTATATTTAAAAGATTATCGCTTCATATCTCATCTCTTCTTATTAAGTTTACAGCAATATTAAAACAAGATTTGGGTGAATAAAGAACATAATATACTCCAAAATAGAGAACATATTCTTTGGAGCATTATAAATGCCCCTGTCTGCTTGAATGGAATTTTAATGGAACAACCCACCCTCTTAGGAGAAAAAGAAAAAAAAAAAGATGACAGAAAATATTATCCTTTTCCAAAACCTTCATTAAACAGTCTTTTGCTTTACAACCACCACAGATCACTCTCTGGACTCTGGGATCGTAGAGCAAGGAAAGCACCTATAAGATATTAACAAATCACTTTTATTCTTTCCACCAGTCAGAATATTTTTGCAAGTGGCAACGAGGTATTTGGAGAAAAGAGGAAAAAAAAAACCCCAAACATCCTAATACGTATCAGTAGTAAAAGAATGGCTGGTTGTTAACAGATCTCTGCATATTTTGCTACTTCTGCTCAACAAGCCGAATGAAAACCACCAAGTTTGTGATGTGAGAAAGGTAACAGGGCAAGGCTCCACAGGTCATACAGAGAGACACCGGACTGGGAGCTGGGACTTCTGAACAGAAGACAAAAATACTTGTGTGACATAATGTCTAAATCTTGAGAAGGGTTAGGGAAAAACTCTATGTTGAAAAGACAGACATTATATTATGTGCTTACAGCCAAGTATCTGCTGGAATTTACTGCTTGCTCCCAAAACAAATCTTTACCTGCGTCACTGAAATGAAGCATGAAAGCAGGGTCAGATTTAAATCCTCCGGTATTAATGGGAAGCTCTTTCTTTATTCTCACACTTGGTCAAAAGCTGAAGTCACCAAATAAAAAAAAGCCATAAATATAAGATTTTGCTGCTGGAGACTTTATTTTTTTGTTAGTATAAAAGGTAGGCTGGGTCCCAACTTAGAATAGACAAAAAAAAAAAAAAGACAAAACACCGTGTGGCTGTTGCTGTTTGGTAATTAATGATAATTAGCAGATGGGGAAAAACTCCTTCAACAAGTGGACTTGGAAAGGCAGCTGCAAACTTTTTAGACGTTTTCTCTTCGGTGCTACACTAAGATCTTGGATAAGACAAAGTAGTATCAGAATAAAACTAAAGGCCCTGCAGTTACAGCGGCCCACGGGACAAGATCGAGGACTTCACATAAAAAAAAAAAAGCAGAGCAAATAACACTCACGAGGCACCCAGTGAGGAATTCAAGAGAAAGTTAGGCATTTTTCAAGAAGCACCACAGCCTGACCACGCTTGTCCTTTTACCAAATGGAAAGAGGAAAAAAATGGCTTTACAAGTCTCAGAGCAGTTCCGTGCGCCCGACTAGAACGACTCAACTTCAGAGGAGACAGGGAGCAAAGGCCAGATGTGCCTGTCACTGCCTAAACTTGCATTTTAACCCGGGTGCTGAACTGATTAACAACACTTAATGACTTTTGATAGACTACAGCGTAAATATCTACCCACCAAGTACAGTAAAACCACTTCATATTTGCTTTATCTCCAAAGTGGCAATTCCTTTCTTCCACTCCTGATAAACTTGGCAAAGCCTGTTTCTTTCTTCCTTGTTTCCTTGCTTTCCCCCCCAAGTAAAATCTATTTGGATACCTTTATCTGAAAGGCTCCATAAATGACTCTTTCACCCTCTATTACATGTAGATTAAAAACTTCCCCACAGGGCAGATCAGCTCCTTTGGGCATTGAGGGCACACATGTATAACGGGTACTGCTCGTGCCGTCCTGCACTTACACCAAGATCTTGCCTTTTATTTCATCATCACCACACAAAGGCTGCTTTCAAGATGAGAAAAGAAAAAGCAAAAATATTTGCTAAATTTGCAAAGAGGCTTTTAATCAGTCTCTACTCCGGGCTGATGAAAAGAAGCCAAGTTAACCCAGCATTCAGGATCAGCAACCGGCCAATGAAAGATTCTTTTCAATAGCTGGAGATATCACGAAGAAAGTAAATTCATCTAAGCTATTATTTATTTCCTTTTTTTCTTAGCAGTGTGGCATTTAGCTAGCTAATTTTAGTTAAGTATTAAAAAGGCTGGGAAACGGTGTCACTCAATGCAGCCAAACAAAATACCCTAAAAAGCAGAGTTGTACATTTTCTACGTACGCCAGGGCAAGGACTCGTTTTGTCTTGTCTCTTCTTCCACCAATTTCATGCAAACTTAAATAAGTTTTCATGTAAACTTAAATAGGTTTACATGAAAAACATGGAAAAGAGGCAGAGGCTCTACAAGTCCCTGCTAAGCCCTCTGAAAATGGGGGAATATTTCTCCATCGTGACGAATGAAATAAAGTCCAATTACAAGAGGACTAAAACCCTTGAAGAGAGGGCCAACGTGTATCTGTTACTTCTTGGAATAGAAAATGCAGTAATAACAATGTCTTAGAATGGAGAACGTTGAAGTTCTGGTGGCATTTCGGTGTAACTGTTCCAATATTTGAGAATGGGCCATGCTGCTGGGGAAAAAAAGGGGTTTTCCTCTCGATCCAGCTCGGGATACTGTTCTGGGTGCTGTATCAGACAGACCTAGCTGGTTTTCTCCATAAAATAAAGCAGGAACTTCTGGCAGAAAATAGCACAGAAAGAAAATTAAATGCAGCCAGTTTGCAAATGAAACTTATGACCCAAGACTGTTCTGCAGGGATCTGGTATCACCGACCCCTTGGTACAAAAGATGTGAATTTTTTTCAACTCCCTTCCCAGCAGCAGGCACCAGAAATGAGTAAGAAGATGGAGACAGCACAACGGAAAGAAAAACAACTTAAATGTCGACAAGGTGAAGGAGAAGACTCGTATAAATAGCAGCACCTAAGTGTTTTTTTTTACTGTACGCCACTCAAAATCTGCCAAGGATGCCCCTTACTCCCTTTTAAACAGATCTTAGGTTAAGAAGAGTTACAGGACATTTTTAAGCACTGAAAAAAAGCGTCAGAAATCACTGGATGTGGTCAGGTTAATGCAGTGAAACTCTCAACAAAATTAAAAATAAAAACTGAAAGACTCCTGCCTTTTTTTAATTTTTTTTTTCTTTTTTTTTACCTTAAATCTACCCAGAGTTTTAAAAAACCCCGAAGCTATTACCCACTTGTTAAGTAACAGAAGATTTAAAAGCATGCTAGCAAAATATTCAGGTTTTCCATTCTTTAGAGAAAAACAAAGAAACTATTTTTACCCGTTGTGAAATTGAAAACCATAAGGATAAAAATTGAAGCTACTTTCCAACCACGGTGGCTATCAAAATCTGCTACAGCTTTCGGTCCCGATCAGTGAGCTCAGTCACCCAGTAACTCATCTCTCAAACTTTACATCACGAACTGGGACAGAAGTAGAATTACTTAGACACAAAGAACCGGCACCTACAGGCACGGTTATAAAAAAAGTGCTTTTGTTTCCAGGCTCTCTGAGACAGGCAAAAAGGATCCCCCCCCCGAACTCAGTGGCCCAGACACAAAAAGAAACGGTCCTGTCATCAGAACTGCGCTGGAATCGAAGCCTTAACGAAACAATACGGGATCCCTGGATTTGCAATGCCGGCATCTTCCGAAACCCTTAACTCCTGTACAGAGTAAGGCCTGCTGACTTTCAGTGAGCTTCTAAATCACTCATCATTTTCCCCAAAAGTGGATAAATTACGTGATGTAGTAGAAAACATATGGCAATTTCAGTTATGCATCAGAGTTGCATTTGCATTCTGAAGCTACAGAGAATACCATCGATATCGCTTAAGCAGCAGTTCCCCTTCTCTATTTTTTTCCCCCCCTGTTTTAGGTTTTGCTGACTGCCACTAAAGGACTGTATTTCCCTGAGCATTGTCTCCTCATACTGGGAGAGAAGAATTCTGTTGTTCTACCATCAAATATAATAACCTGGAGTAAATAATTTGCACGGATTTGTTTTGAGGATCTTCAACAGAATGGTGACAGCAAGGACCACTGGAGACCAGCTGAACCCCACTGGAGACCAGCTGAACCCCACTGGAGACCAGCTGAACCCCACTGGAGACCAGCTGAACCCCACTGGAAATCTCACCCTGCTTCACAAATACAAAGTAGGTGCAAAACTTCTACAAAGACATTTTAAACCCTGTAGTTAAACTACACCTAACAGTTTATTACAGCTACTTTTTCAGTTACCTATACTTAATAACATGAATATGTTACTTGTTTTCTTATATATATCTATATCTTTCTAGAGATATTTAGTATGTTACTGATCAACCAAGTAGTAGGTTTTTCTCCAAGTTGTTTTTTTTTTTAAATCCATACACATTTGTCAGTTTTAATACACTTAAAACTGTTATAAAATTAAATTTCTCAATCGTAGTTTGCTAAAATACTACTTTCTCTAGCAAATGAAGTTTTCAGAACTAGAAAGCATGGAGAGTGTTTTTGATAAGCTACTTCGAGGAACAAAGTGGAGAACACCTCTTCTATGGAACGTCACATTAAAGAGTGTGTGCGCACAAAGGAATATCTTCAAGGAAAAAAAAAAAAGGAAACTTTTAAAATTAAAAAGTATTTTAAGCAATCTGACTTTATCCATAAATATACTGTGCTTCTACGGGAAATTTGCAGAAAGCACATTTGGTTTCAGAACTGTTCTTGCTCCTAAAAACAGAGCTGACCTGAAAGACATTAGAACAAACTATTAAGAAAAATCAGTTAGAAATAATATATATTTTTTTTTTTCCCCAAACTGTACGAGCTGTTTTTACGTTTCAGCTGAACTACGTTGGGGTCTTTTTTTAATTTCAATTCTTTTTTTCTCCTAACAATCCCGTTAGTTTCTCCGGGCAGATTATTCAAAGCAGCTACGCTGAGACAAGAAAAAGCTTTTTCGGGGTCTCCTAGGGCAGCTGGGTGAAGAAATTCTGGCCGTCCTCCTTCCTTGGAGCCCGAGCAGAGACCCGTGCACACGCAGCCCCGATGCCAGCAATGCATGCAGGAGGGGGGGGAAAAAAAAAAAACTCACGCTGCCAACGCGGCTCTGTCCCCAGGGTACGACAGTTTCCGCGGGTGATGTCGGAGCAGCGCGGTTCTTGCCCTTCGAATTCCCTCCTCATTTCTCCAAGCTTCAGCCCAGAAAGTAACTCGACAATTGTCTTAATACTACTGCCCTCTACTGCTGAAAAATTAGGGGGAAAAAATAAAAAATACAAAGAAAAAAAAATACTACTACTACTAATTAAAAAACCAACTCCTACACCGTATTCATTCTCAGCTGAGGAACTCGAATAAAGAAATTTAGTAGTTTTGAATCTCAAACTTTTTTCTTAGGTGCATTACATGAAAATTAAGAACAGGGGGAGATGGTTCTTTCCTCTGTTTTGGATAATATATTCTTATTGAAGCTGTTAATATTGACAGAAACTGTAGTAGCTACTCCGAAGGCTTAGTAAAGGTGATGAAAATGCGTATTGATAAAATATATTAAACCATTTCTGTCCCAAGAAAGCGACACCTGCAAAATGCATAAAAGTGAGCAGAACCTGAGCTGATAGGTCAGCAGTTTTTTGTTCGTGTAACTAAATCACACTGGAGTTGTGGATTGAATTGGACCTTAAAAAACCCTCCCTGAAAAGCCAGGTGTGAACCTTTCCGTCGTGATCAGGGGAGTAAACAGAGATACAAGAACTAGGCGTTAAAAGAGTCAGGTTTAAGACTGTCCCATGGGTTTGGAAATGAGACCACAAACCTATCTGCATTTGAGTTTGATCCGGGCACAAATAAGATTCACTGGATATTATGTGGAACTACTAGAGGTATTACTAGAGGGTTCCCCCCCGACCCCGAGCATTTGGAACCACTCCTCCCCCTTTTCCATCCCTCTCAGACTGAACAGCTTGCCCTTCAGACTACAGCAGAGTAGAGCAAGAGGGCAGATGTTTGAAACCTAGGTGATGAGGTCATATCTCCTTCGGAGCTGGATTACAGGGTGTACTGCCTGTATTGAAAACAGACCCGAATGAGCCATCAGTCATGCTCCTCCCGAGGACATAAAAGACAAACTCTCACTGATCTCTTTCTCCTACACGTCTCTATCTGAACCTTTCAGCCCAACAGCAGCTCGGCCGCTACTCCGTGCCGCCGAAGCCCGCCGCGTTTTCTCCGCCGCTACAGCGAGTTGCCAAGAACCACCTTTCCTGAGCGCGGCCCCGCGTGCTCTCAGGCGATCCCTCACGCCTAGGAGGATGCTTTTCTCGGGGTGCTACCTCCACGGGCCTGTATCTGAATTCTCCTGCACCTCAGAGCTGCCATAAAGGTCAGAGTAAAAGTTCAGGAAAATCGCTGCCCTGTACAAACGCCTCACGAAGCAGCAGAAAAATGTGTTCTTAATGCGATCCCCTCTCTCCCTGCCTAGATGTAACTCAGCAGTTACGGATGGGTCTCAGCGCCCCGCTGATTACAGACTTGTCTGGAGGAGACTTTGTCTCAAACTACGTAAGATGCCAAGTTTCATTTTGACAAAAATGCAACGTAGTAGAAACAGTTCTGCACGTTTTCTTCGTATGGAGATAGTAAAAAGACCGACTACCAAGAGCAGTTTACACCGGCCAGCTTTTTTTTCTCCCTAATTTCCCATACATTCTGTTTGTTTGGGATTCTCCTGCTGCTTCTGACTTACCTACAGGTACTGACACTGAGTGAACTACACGCTGCTACTCTTACTAACTTCTCATTCATTGAGCAGAACAAATTGTCAGCTCTCCAGGAATACTCGTGATCATATTTCAGATTTTAAAGTGCATTAACTTTTTAATTTAAAAAACTAAGGCTATTAGTTGAAGACCGTTTGCCTGGTGTCATTTTAATTAATTTCTAAATTGGAGAAACGCTGGCTGTGGGGATGTACAAAATGGAATGTCTACAATGCAGAACCAAGGAATGTCAAACTGCTGAAAGGATCCTGTCTGGTCTCTTCATCCCCCACGTGTGTTTCTGTGGCACCACGTCAGCTTGTGCAGGACACAAGTCGAAGCCTCCTGGGATGCAGAACACTGAAGCTCAAAGGAAGAAAAGAACGGAGTTAGGGATAAAAGAGGGCAGAAAATCAGAGGAAGGAGAGAGACAAATTAGAGAACTACTGGTAATTCCTAAATATAAAATGAAAAGTCCAAAAAAAAAAAAAAAATCCCACTGGTCCAAGGCCTTCAAGTGTTAGTTAATATGAAGTCTAATTATTTTTGCAGTGCGGTATTTTTATTAAACGTGCACTGAAATAGGAAACTTTTCAGCTAATAGAACACATGTGTAGGTAGAGAGAGTCCTTTCTGGCGTGATTTCATTAGTTCCACAGACAACGACGCCAGAAAAACAAAACCTAAACTCAGTGCAACTACCAGGACAGATAATTGAAGGGGGGGATGGAGAGGTTAAAATCAACAGCCGGCAGCATTCTGCAGAGTAGATATTTCTTGCTGGCACTGCAAAGCTTCAAACCTATCTATCACCTCGGAAGCTTTACTGATAAAATGTCACAGTAGTTTCATGCCATTTTTACGCTTTACTTCCCAGGGAGCTAACAACTTCATGCTTTGCAGCCCCAGCTGCTTGTAAAGCTCTCGCTGGTGATTGGGAGTGACGGGCCGCACCAGGCAGCGGCACTAAACCTCACCTGAGCGGAGAGAAGACCTAACATCTGGTGAGTGTACGGTAACATGTGGAGAACAGCAGCGTGAGGTGAATGTTCGGAGGGAATGCTTAGTAGCCAAGCTCGGTGCCATTAGCAAGTATCTATTAGGCAGCTGAAACCATTCAGCAACGAGTGCCACGTTATTCGCTTCCCTCGTTATCAGTCTTCGGCGCCCCTTGGCCGCGTGCACTGGGAGTTCAAAACACGGAAGGAAAAGGCCCCTCTCCTGGAAAGCAAGGGACAAGGTGGGGAAACGACAGAAGTCTCTTTTGCTCAGAGGTCACGTGCAGCTGATTGGGAGCTCCCGGATTGTCAGGACTTCCGTTAGCGCTGACCCGGATCCTGCGACGGGGCTTTGAGCTCTTAGCCCACTGCAAGTGCCAAGGAAAACGTATCGGTTTCAACTCCCGTTCTTAAACCACAAGCACAGCTTAGTTTAACTCGTTTTCCTCTGCAATTTTGATGAGCTAATAGCCCAGGGAAAAAAAAAAAACAACAGAAAAAAATATGGTCTCTCAGCACAGAGCAGCTGATGAGCAGAAGCCAGTTGAGCCACAGAGCTCCCCCCCCTCAACCCCCTCGTGTCACCGACCTGAGCACTACTCAGCCTCAAACAGGCCCACGTGGCTTGAAGTGCTGATGAAGGATTCAAGATGCAACGCAGAGTGGAGATAAAAATCCCCTCAATATTTGCGTGCTCCTATTTTTCGGTCTGTTGGAAAAGAGTTCAGCAGCAAATGCTTCTGGAGGAGCTCGAGGGTCCCTGTGAAGGTGCAGAGATGGAGCTGAAGTGTGACAGCTCCTTGTTTTCGCTGCTCAAGGGACAGCAGTTGCTCGTTGCACCCAAACGCAGCCAAGTGCACGAAGGAATCAAACCCCAGCACTTCACCCTTTGGTTTCAAGGAAGGTTTAAAAGCAGAGCCCAGAGGACAGTTAGTTAGAGGACCAAAAATTCGGTACTGAACTGATTTCTCACACATGTAAGAGCCAGAACCAAGATTATCCCAAATATACTGTACTATGTAATAGCACAGATGCTTTTATATAGATAAGCTGATGTTGATTGCAACAACAATAACCTGTTAAATCAGGCTTTTCCTCCCTATCTTCTGTGTGCTCTCACTCCAACAAGCGTCCATCACCAGCCCCTATCTATGCACAGACACACACGTGTACAAACACATCCTTTGGGACAGGCATTTAGAGTTTAGAAGGTTTTTACTACTCTGGAGTTTACTGGTTTTTTTCCTTCTGTGACTCTTTTAGATGTAGCTCAACGCTACTGTTGTATGAAAGGACTTACCCCTCCCTGTCTAACACAGGGGGGTGCAGGAAAATATGCTCATCCCAGAATTTCCCTTAAAACCAGCACGAGCTCACAACATTTTAAACTACATTCTTTGGGTCTGTTTGAGAAACAGAGATGCAATATGTGGAATACTTGTTAGGAATAGGTATTTCAAGGGGGAAAACAATGAGACTAGGCTATAGTTTAAAAAAATAAAAGTAACTTAATCTACATGCCACTCCTGGAGAGATGTAACAGCACCCGGTATCAGTTCTTCTAAGATGATGTAATTTGGACAGCAGTACTTCACAAAGAAGGAGAAAAGAACTGTAAGTACTAAAACAAAGGTTCTGAAGTGCCTCCAAAAAACCACCTTTCCTAGTCCCACTTCTGCAAAAGCACTTCTGATTAAAGCCTCAGTAAAGATCAGTTCAAGTGGTCTGGGTTTGGCTTTTTTTGTCATTTCTATTTTTTAAACAGAAGTTAGATTGCTTCGCCACACAAATACTGTACGTGGTCTAAAGTTCAGATTACCAGGAGCATCTCAGGGCATTTGAGTTCAAGAACCTTCATGACGTGAGCCCTGAATTCAGGGCAGTATTCAAGTTGTAGCCATATGTCTCACGAGTTAATATTCAACAGGAACAAGAAAAAAAAAAAAAAAATAGTAACACATTTATTCAAGTGGCCTGGCTAGAAAGTTTCTTAGAGGAGTATTGTTCTGCTGTGGATATTTTAATATAGCTCAACATTTAGTAAAGTGAGAGACCAAATGCTGACACCCGACACGGCGATTCTGCTAATTTAATCACTTATTGACTCATCACTCAAAGTAAAAGCTACTTTTTCTTACCTCATGCATGCATAAGCACCTAATAAAGCCACCTTATCAAAAAGAACAAAAGCAGATGTGAAAGATCAGTTTCTCCCAAGAAAGCCATATAATGAAAAACTAGCTGCTTAAGCCTCAAGCAATAAATGTTCTCAGGTTTGCAGGGACCGGAGTCCACATCTGGCCACTTGCGACAGTTGGTAACAGAGAAAAGAACAAACTGTACACAATATAATCAATCCAGTTAGGAAATGGAAGAGTGAAGAGGCCAAAGACAAGAAGGTATAAACCACAGTGATAAAGTGTCTTGCAGGAGTAATGAAA
Source organism: Actenoides lindsayi (assembly GCA_025331215.1). Classification (NCBI taxonomy): domain Eukaryota; kingdom Metazoa; phylum Chordata; class Aves; order Coraciiformes; family Alcedinidae; genus Actenoides; species Actenoides lindsayi. The sequence goes on along the minus strand of WTSP01021756.1, from coordinate 87,141 downwards.
TCAGCTTAGTCCAACACTTGGAGTCCCTAGACAAAATACTTTGCTGATGTTTTATCATTTTGCGAGTTGTTTATTTAAACAGAAAGACAAGAACAGATTCTCCTCTTGAAAACAGACACTTAGAATGTGAGATCATTCCAACTGCAACATTAAAGACCAAAGTGAAATGCTGCTTAAAACTCAGTTCCTACCTGTCCATCTTGACCCACGTGAACTTGATGTATCTGCAGGTTTCCCTGTAAAATAAAAGCATCGACAATAAACATGACTTTGGAATGTCAAAAGTCACCCTGTCCCAAAACCAGCCTGTTTCTCATCTCGTTATTAAACAACTCCAGTATTAAGCAAATCTATTAATTTGGGAAATTCTGCTGAGGGTTATTTTGGCAATCCTGCTACAATTCGACGGTCAGCACTTTAACCACAGAGGATAAACAGACTGAAAAGCAAGGAGGTTTCTCCACACCAGCACGTTCTGCTTTTTGAAAGTCACTGTCTAATGTGAAGTATTTTTATGCTAAATTTGTTTGCTGGCTTTGAAGGTATGATTTTTGGTTTTCCTTATTTATAGAAAGCTTCAAATTGAAGTCAAACCTTTACTAAAGTAGAATCAGCAGTACAGCACTTCTACACGTATGGAATGCTAGTTACTATTTGTTGTTATAAAGTTACTGCCTGTGCTAATACAATGTCTTTTATTTCATCAGAATTCGATCCCAAAGACCAGCATAGTTTTATTCCAGGAATTATATCTATGACCAAAGAAAATCACAGTGATACCAAGGGTTTTGAGGGAAGCTGTAGCTACAAACTCTACAAAGGAAAGCAGTATCTTGAGAAAATGAAGCTTGTATTCATATGCTCAGAGAGGTCCTTTCAAAAGTACAGTTAGATTATGAAAAAACAGCTTCCCAAACACAGAGATTTGCAGTGAAATAGCACATTTCTTTGAGGGGGGAAAAAAAAAAATAAATTCAATTCTTTGATTTGCATGTTTTCTGCATTTTCTCTCACTGGCAGCACTTCCTCTTATTTGAAGCCGTGTACATTGTAATAAATTTAAACCCAGATGTTTTTGTCTGTCACGGACAAATGTAGTCCTTAAAAGTCTTACATATGGGAACTTGAGATGACACCAGTGGACACCGGGCTGTGCTTGAGTCTCAGGATCAACTACAAAGAGTAGCTGCTGAATCATAATTTTTTTCAGTGGCTCTTTACCCAAGAATTGCTTCAGTTTTACTGCAGCACACTGTGTTGTCCTTCAGACCCAGAATGTTTTGATCCTTTCTTCTTTCTCTCTAGCTCTTCAAAGGAGACTGCCTTTAACTATAATATTTATCTCATATTTACAATAATATTTATCCTGCAATAGCTCCCCCTGTTAACAGTATTCCTCTGCACCAAAAGTGGGTTTACGAGATGTGATTTAGGGTACTTTGGAAATAGATTAAACTAACCCACCAGCAGAAATGCTTGAAACTGAGCATATAAAAAAAAAAAACCTCTACAGGGAAATGAGACATTAAAATTGTAGTCTGCATTTATATTTAACTTTATTTTGCTGTTGCTTCTTCATGTAAACAAACAAGAAATCTAACAGCAGTTTAGGAGTCTCTATATATTCTTAAATAACCAACAACAGCACTCACAGGTAAATTCCTTTAATAGCTCATTTGCCTGGGGGGGAGTGGGGGAAGTCAAAATTGGAGGGTTCAGTGCTGGATTTATCCAGAAAAAAATATGAAGTGTCAGGTTCCTTGATCAGTAATGAAGTTAAGTTCACTTCATTCTGCAATATGTCTTTACTGGATGGTGTCTGAAGGTTTCTCCAACTCCTGTTCAACAGTTGCCACAATTAAAGACACTGAGGATTCCGAACGCATTTAGTTCATATATGAACCTAACTGAAATAATTTCATTTCTCAATGGCAGTGCAAAGCACCTAAACTGGTTTCCTATAACACTCTGGAAGTACTAAATTTCCAGCAAAGACCATTAGCTACCCACAACAAAACAAAAAGAAACATAAAAAAAAAAAACCCCAAAGCAAAAATAGCATATTGCATTTACTGTCATAAAGTGTATTTCATCCTGGTTCCACCACATGCTCTTGCTTCTACCCACGCTGGTCTCTGCCAGGTATCATAGCAGATCTCAGAGGTACAGTTTTAGAACGGGGGCCCTAAATTCTGGCCAACATCTGCTCCCCAGACACCCAAATGTTTGGCTCACCTCACTGTCCTGCGTGATTTGGACTTGCTCGCCTTGAGGAACCTGGGCTATGTGGAGATGGCCCTGTGGGATCCACAACAAAAGAAAACACCAAGGAGCATCAGAAGAAAATCGTGACTAGAGGAAGAAGCTATTACCTTGGATTCAGCACAGCCTAACGTATGGAAGCAAAATGCTTAGCCAATGAAAAACATTAAAGACAGCTTTCAAAAAAAAAAATATCAAGTGTATCCATATTTTGCCATCATTTTATGCAAAGTATAAGCAGAGAGATTTTGAACAATGGTTCATTTTCACCTAAGAGGAAAGAAAATTGGCGTAATAATAACAACTAACATTTATGTAGTGCCTTTATCTATAGATAAAGTATCTGTGTTTTTTGACTGATACACAAAGCATGGGAAATAACTTGCTTTGGTAGACGAGCACTGCACCCTAAACATTAATCCCATGTAAAGACCTTGGAAACTCAGTTCTTAAAACAGACATGCCAAGACCAAGTACTCACTTAAGAGTGAGCTTTTAAAAGGTATCTGTAAGTATCCGTAGATCTTTGTCCAGTCACACACAGTTAAGAAGTCCAGCACCCTACTAAACACTGTCTCTCAAGCTGCTGTAAACTGGCATGAAGTCATCAATCTGAATGCACCTACACTGGGCTCTGTTAGTGGAGAACCTGCCCTAACAGTTTTAATAACATTAATACTTTGCATTGCTGGCCATACCCAGCACTTCAGAAGGGTATCAAGCCTACCATCTGATCAAAACATGGATAAGAGTGGATGGAATTCCTTGTGCATCCTGACTAGCCCAGCGAATTCTTTGCTGCTGTGATTTACCTGAAGGGAGATTGGATTCTAAATAACCTACTTCAGGGCTTATAAGGCTTTGTATTCATTTTAATATGTCTGCATGAGACAGAGATTAAAGATAATCATTTGGAATTCTGTCAAAGGCTCTTCTTATTTTATAACACAAGAACAATTACATGTGATTTTCAAAGAAACAGAGATCCCTCTATTTCAAACAGTTTCATTTCCTTTGGAAGGAAACTGTCTATTTATAGGGAGAAAGAACATACTGAGAGTATCACTCTGACAATAGGGACTGTATATAAAATTATAGCACTGCCCAGTCCACGTTGAGATTAGAATCACTTTCCTTCCTTAACATCCAGCTCTCTGGGCTCCCAGGAAAAAAAAAAAAAAAAGCATTGCACATTTAAAAGATCCATTTATAGTATTTTCAAATATAACCAATCCTTTCTGACTAAAGGGAGGGGGAGGAAGGTGACTTTTGCCACCTTTGTATCACACAGCATTCCAAAAAGGAACTGCTCACTCATCCTTTGCAGATAGGTACCTGCCCTTCCAGGGCCCTCCTTGCAGTCTGTTCACTAATTCAATCCTGATTTGGGTTTATACATAGATAGCAGAAATAACGACCACCTTACTAATGCCTCTCAGCCTGATCTATAGGTATCACTCCTCAGAACTGAAAAAAAAACATTATTTTCATCTCTTTCAACCTAGGACCCCTCTACAAATGCTGACAAGACTGAGATAGTCGTTGCGGGTCGTAGGGGATTTTTCCTGGATCCAGTTTTGAATTTGAATTTTGAAATTTCTAATTTGAAGGGTGGTTGCCAGGTCCAAATCTTTTACTGAGGCAAACTTTCATCGCTTACATCTATAAACGGAACTGTTCGGCCTGTTATATCTGCATATTTCACGTAATTCTCCCTTCTAACTTCTCTTTCAAGACTTGAAAAACACTTCTCGGCCATCAATTAAATGTGAAAAAGATCCATGCAGCAGCAGAGAAGGTATGGTCCTTTAAATATATATATATATTCTTTTATATATATATATATTTAGACCACGAGACAAAGAAATTCACGTGATAATACTGTAAAGTTAAGGTAAAAGTGAAGTGGAAATGGAATTTTTGCACCCAGTTCTTGCAGAAAGAGCATCGTATCACTGGGAATGCTCTCAGATGACAAGAGGGAAAGAGAGTTTGCAAGCTCCTTTCTTGAACTGTTTTTCCATCGTTTTCCAGGTTTGAGAACAGTAGCTTAAAGCGTTTAGGGTCTAGTCCCATAAAGCAATCACACTCCAGGGCTAGCTCCTCAGTTAAGTCATATGGTACACAAGGAGAAAGGGTGAGGCCTTAGGAGTGGCCTGGACTTTCCAACCCTATCTGAATCTCAGTATCCCTTACGTCCACACTCCAGATCACTCTTTTCAATTCTCACTTTATAAACAACCATTTTTACCTTGGAAAAAACATGCTCACTACTGCAATTTCCTCACCGTGACTCTTACAGTTCTTGTCTGAAGTTCCTCTCAACCATGCTCATCTCAAACCCCTTCCACTTCCATGCACTTCTTAAAAATATATATATATTCTGGCTAATATTTAAGTCCTTTTAAGCAATCCTTCATTATCTTACTTCAGACTCATCTGTACAATGGTGTTGACTAAAACCCCTGGGGAAAATCTGGTGTCCCCCCCCTGCTCCACCCAGCAGGGTCACCCAGAGCAGGGGGCCCAGCAGCGCAGTGTCCAGCCGGGG